>JAPYZM010000220.1:0-51878 GCA_030522845.1 Psyttalia concolor
GGACATGCCCGGCCGGCAGGCCGGCCAGCCAGTCGGCTGTCTGGCCCAAAATTCGGAAATGCCAAAAAATCAAAGGGGGGACCCTTTCCATTCTTCCGAATTTGACCAAAGTCGACACTCTTTTGACGATATCTCAAAAACTATTGATCCTATCATCACGGGATTTGCGCCATTCGAAAGCTGAGCTCATTTCCTATCGATATAGGGTATTTCCAAATTTTTTAACTGATTTTTCGCACCGTTTTTACAGTTTTTCTGAAATTCAGAAAATTATTAAAAAAGGGGTGAAAAAATCATTTAAAAAATTTTCGAATACCCTATATCGATGGGAAATGAGCTCAGCTTTCGAATGGAACAAACCCCGGGGCGATAGGACCAATAGTTTTTGAGATATCGCTGAAAATGTGGTCAACCAGCTGAAAAGGGCTGAAATCGAAGGGATCAGGGGTCATGCTGAAATCCCGAAAAATCAAGGCCCCCCCGCCTCCTCACGACCCGCTTTTCACCCTGTGTATAACCTCTCGATACCCCCAGCTATAATACAACCTCAATTGCCCTTCTCCCTCCAAATATTTGATTTCACTCAACCACCGATAAGTAACTATTCCCGTAACACAATGCACCCGCTGATCCCGATGACGTCCCAGCACACGAGTATACACGTAATGATAATATACAGACACGCGCAAGCAAGCCTCGGGTGCTGTTCTTGGGTGAGATTGAGCCATGAGCCGAATGTTTATAGGACGCGGTAATTACCGAGTGTAGTAGAGCATCTAACGGAAACAGAACGACGACCAGGGGAAGGAGGGAGGCGGATAGGAGTAGCGAGAGTTGAGAGCCATACGGGGGTTATTGTTCATAAGCTCGTGCGCCATGTGGTAGGTGAATTTATGTTTCGGCTGAGCTACCATCGCCAACACCCTCACCCCACCCCTCCCACCATGGCGTATTTAACATTTCTTTTTCACCCCCGGTTTTTCCTCGCCGATATCTCAGGAAAAATTTACCACTTTGTCGACTGTATCATAAATACAAGTCATTTGATATTTGTTCCTGGATGGGCGGGTGGGGTGGTAGCCACTGGGATCCTCTCGGGCTAGACGGTTTTAGTACTCGCTCAAGTCGTTAAGAAACTCAGAGGATTGTCCTGGGTAGAGAGCGAAGAAAGTTTTACGATCCGATTCGTCTACCTAACGAGCACCAATATCTTCCCATGTTTGCTAGAACTATAAAACTACCTGGCTCCGGGGGCGGGGGGAGGGAGGGAATTCTACCCTCAGTCGTTCTTTCGCTGGGCTGGTTGGGTGCGAAGCTTGAATCCTATTAATTGTCATCGATCGAGTTACGGCTGTATGACTAACAACACCCGCAATTTCCGAATACCGTTAGTCAACTCATTCGCCTGTTTACATGGCCCTTCGGTAACACGACGTGATACCCTTATCGTGTAATTGTAGATATCTACGACGTCTTTTGTGCGACCGGGTGGGGCAATCGATGCGCGGGAGGCAATCGAGGATTTGTTTGTGGCGGGTAACGAGGAATGTTGAGATTTAATTATTGATTTTGAGGAATCGGTTTGTTTTGAATTGATAATAATTTCTTGATAATTTCCTTACCCCCTACAACACCTAAAACAAATCTTGAAAATCTGGTATCTACCGAATGAAACAATGGAATTGCTCACAAGCCCGTGGCACCGTCTGCCAGTAATGTCTAACCATTACATTTCCACTCTTCTCGCTTTCCGCCATGTACCACTGAGTGAAAGAGATCTCTGACACTTTAATAGCATAATGAACGTCCGAGGCGGCAATGTTTACTTATAATCCTACCATCACACGTGAGAAGGAAATCCATACCATTTCCCGTAAAAGTATTTCCTCGAAAGTGCCTCATCCCCGCGGATTTACATTTGCAATATTGAATTTCAACCCTTCAATTCTACTTTACAATTTAGAATCAAAAATTTCCAAATTTCTCTGTACCTCAGCAAGCAAAACCCCCCCGGTTCGTACCTAGGCAGTCCAGGGTTCAATTCCCGGCTGAGCCTCCGAAATGTCCTTCTCTAGAAAATCCAAAATATCTTTTTTTTACGCTCCCCAATTTTTCTTCTTTTTTTCCATTCCAATCCGAAAATAGTTAGTCAACCGTGGAGTCGAAGCTGCAAAAGTAAAGTCACCAATAAATTCAACTTGTTCAACGAATCCTCGAAAGCCGTCCCCAAACTTATTCGATCGTTTAAAAAAAAATTCAACTCCTATTTGAGAAAAATAAATAGCGCCTCACAAAGGCGATCAACACATCCATAAATTCAGTATTTTCCTCCGTTCGCTATTACAATATAGCCATCTCCTTTTCCAATCTATGAAATATTTTCAAGCATGAAACCTCCTTTCCCGAGTTTACACTCATATCGTATATCTATCGGGCCCGAGAAAGGAAAACATCCGTCGTTGATACATCCGCGTTTCACTTCTCTCATAAAAGTGAGCGAGAAAAAAAACAAGGAATCTGCAGTTCTCCGACGTTACCAAAAGAATACGATGAAATAGGGAAAATAACAGGAAGGTAAAATACAAGATACATTGTTGATCCCATATCAATATAGAAATACGAGACGAGAATAAAACGTTGAGTCGTCAGGAAAACGAAGGAATTACGCGTTTGTTTGGTACATATATATCCAGAAATACACAGTGTATCATTGTACATATGTACCTGAGGATAAAAAGAAAGGGGGAGGGGGGGAGAGATTGTGAGCCGCGTGCAGCCAATTGTTATCCGTCGAGAGGAGGCGACCTGGGCTAACTGAATTCGTGTCCTATTTCATCTCCTCATTCCACTCCTCCCACCTCCGTCAATTTTCTCGACGTTAGGGATGAAGCAAACGAATCAGCCAAGTCAAATTCCATTTCCAGTTGTAATGGCCTATCTATCTCAGGAAAAAAAAAGGTAACGATATTGATTTATTCAGTAATGATTATTCGCCGGGATAAATGATGTTTGGTTAACCTTTGCTGAAATGGTAATTCATTTCTTGTTTTCATTGCGCGGAAAGGACAAATTACTACTGCCAAAGTTTACTCACTATAAATGCAAAAAAATATTCTCTTGGCAATTTTGGAAATCATTAAAACGCGGGGTAAATAGGGTAATTGTTGGAGTGAGGGGAGGAAAATAAAAATATTTCAACGGAATGGGATTTTCTCGTTTCGAAGGAATTTTTAAATTGTCTTGAGACTCGAAATTATGTCCTTCACATCACTTCTTGGAGCTGTGTACTATCTCGTATTTTAGTTTCATCGGGACTTTTAGTACGTAATGTCTTGCTCAGAGAGTACATTTTTAAGCTCAATTTTTGTTACTCTTGGATTCATAATGAAACTGTTCACTGACAGGATACATGAGAAGCTAACATTGCCAGGGAAAGCCCGACGCCTAGTTTTATTGTTTTTATTGGCTCTATAGTTTTGAGAGTTTATCAAATATTGTTTATTTCACGTTAACTACTCCGGAGAGGTTTATAAACCTAAACATATGCCTATAATGTAATCACATTCGAAACATGTAAAAAGCCTAATCGGCTATATTTGGTTAATAAATAATAATGAATCTGTTCATTGAGCGGACGCGAGAACAAATAAATTTCACATTTTTTTTAATTGACATAAAAATATTCGCTCCGGCTAAGTAAATATTCTTTGTTAAAATTATCTTCCTCCCTCAGTGTGAGGTCAAAGAATTCGGGAAATGGTGTTCCCGGAAGTTTGAGAAACTCTCGCTATTTGCGAGCTCCAGCTCGTGATTGGGTGGATGAAATAGCGGCTGATTTCGATCGCAGTTTCGAGGAAAAATTGGAGGGAACTTGGGGATTAGACACTTGGGAGGGAAAATATCAGGGGGCTTATGGAGTAGGTCAAATTACTCTCCCTGGGATTATTGAAATTGAGAGGAGAGGATTGTAAAATGAGTGGAGTTTCCGTGTCAAAGGCTAAGATTGTTTCAGCTGGTGCTTGCGGGATGAAAAAATATTCTGATCATGCTCGGATTCCACTGAAAGCCCAAATCTCCACTCGAAACGTATGCGCGCAAGCTGAACCTCATGAGAATTTTAACTTGAGACCAAAAAAAAAAATATCAATTTCTATCAAAGCTATCCTGTCGATTTTTGTTATTCGTCAAGACAGTCAATTTTATGTTCTGGTCGTCGATAAAAACAATTGAAGAATTTTCCCCGCTCATTAAAAATAATCACATATCCCGATAACGGCTAATCATCCTCGAGGGACTCGATTAGACTTGATGCGAAGTTGCTGATTTATCTCACCGCGCATTCTGTTAAATTACCAAACTTCCATGAACGGCGAACGCCAGCCGTCAATCATCCTCTGAGGATCATCACCAATTCCGCTCCTCAAAGCGTCATTAAACTTAATGAAAGACACTGGAAAATCCCAATGAATAGACGATGAGAATTCACCAACAAGGGAAAGATGTTCATCACCCAACATAAACATTTCTCCTTGCGCAAGCATTTCCATTCCCACTCCCTCATCGAATGCAAATGCGCCCAGAAACTCGTAATGATGTTCCAAACGAACGCTTTCAATTCAAGCTCATCCAGCGGGAAAATACATTCCTAATCCGAAACTTCTATCATTCCATTGAAATTACTTAGGCAGAACGTAGAAAGTGGCAATGGCTGGGTGAAAGAATGCAACAGAGTGAGGCTTTTACCTTACACTGGTGAAACGTCTTGAAATGTACCATGAGCATATGAATAATGAGAGCTTATGTACAACTGGATTTCCCTTTGGTGAATGTCTACGAGCGAGGGAGAGAACGAGAGAGAGGGAGAATGGAGGATTGAATGGCAGGTGAATATAGAGCATATATTCCAGAGACTTTGAGGGATCTCTTAATCGGCACGAGAGTTTCCGAGCCCTCAATTCGTATCAAAGCAATTGAGCTCCGCTTTGCTCCATCATCGGATACTGGAATGTAAAGAGGGGGAAGGAAAATGGACGACGAAGGGAGAAGTAGGGATAGAGTTGGATAGTCCCAGTGTGACACAGCAGACAAGTCAAGCGAGGGACTAGAGCGAACGACTCGAAGACAATGCAATTATTCGCAATTACCGCGTTGCGTCCGCTAGTACCGGGAATTATCTCATTCTGTTTCCATTACTGGAATACCACCCCTCGGCTCTCCTTACCTCCTCACGACCCCCTCTCTCTCCCTCTCTCTTTTTCGCTCTCTCGTGCGCGCGCTTTGCCTTCAGTGCCTGCCCTTTGTTCCATGATGCGACAGAATATGTATTACTGAATACACCTTGCGCGATTCTACCTGAGATGACATCTTGTAATTTGTTATGTGCATTGGAGGAGTTGGCGTTAACTCATTCCGAAATCAGTCAGTTGGGTTTTGCTTCTATTACTCGTGGGATAATGTTATTAATTTTCATTTGGTTGGGAGGATAAGAGAATTACCGGGGAAACGAGGGTTAAAATTGAGTTGTATTGTTTGGTAATTGAGAAAATAATATTTTTAATAAGTCATTATTTGGACTCTTCGTGGGATACTTCCGTCTTATTTTGCAATAAAATATGTGCATTGATGGAAAAAACGTTGGGTTAAAATTCCGGGACGGAGGAAATATATTTTTCACTTTTTCTCGGCCGGGAATTGGTACGGGCCCTTACCCGAACTCGAAAAAGTGGAAATCACTGCGGAAAAATATCGTTCCTGGGCTAGCGTTATGGGGTTTTTTTACTCCCGTGGTTGGCCGCCTCGCCTACGGCGCGACTCACCAAACTCCGCGCGAGTAAAAAACCCCATAACGACAGACCGGAAATATACTATTTCTTAATGGCCAAAACCCTGACAATATTAAATGTCCCAATTGATTGCCCTTTTTCTGGACCAAATAACCATTACCCTCATAATGAGAGTACGAATCAGCTGCATAAAGATTATGAATCCTATTGTTAATCTCACAACTCCGGCCAACAGAATTATAAAAATGAGAGACGAATGACTGATGCGAATAAAAAGATTTTCATTTCCTCAGCAGAAAACATTGGAGAGAGCGAGGGGAAACCCCATACTGTACATAATATTCCTCCGCTCCATGGGTCTGGAACGGGATGCTAGCTAATGTAACAAAGGAAAAGCGTCCCGAGGTAGACGAGTGGATGGCGAGCGACGAAACGTAATTACCAGCCCCCATATCTGCCCCCCGGGTCTTCAGTCCTCTTTCCCTCCTCTCGAGCTCCTCTTTATTCCCTTCCGCCCTGTTCCCTCCCGTTAAACTCCCCAAGAAACGAAACTCGCCGCCTCTGCTTCTCCTCGTTCTATTTAGCTCAAGCGTACTTTTGGGCTCTTTCCGGTGGCATTTTATGACAGAGGTAACATTGGGTAAAAGTGTCATACAACTATTACAGTGTCATAAAAAAAATTTCCACACTTCAGGGTGAAAAAAATGTAATTAATTTTTATTATTTTTTAAGTCTCACTTGGTTTTTTAACCATCAACAACACATTACGCAACAGTACATTTTTTTAATGATAAAAGTGACAAACGCAGTTTTTCTTAGTGACATAAAAAATATTGTATGATAAACATAAAAAAAAAAGAATTTTCTGACGAGTGTAATTACACTCGTCAAGGAGTACTTGTTTTTTATTTCGTCTATTTCATCGTCAGCCCTTCTTCGGTTTTTACCATTTCTTTCAATTCGTCGGGAGGGCTTAGCTTTTGCAAATATTAATTGATATTATTAGGATTTTTTTTAATGTTAGAACACAATTCTTTCGAATATGCTATTTGGAATCGGCATTGCCACTAAATCCCCCGTGAGAAAAAAAATATTTCCCGGCGAGGAAGATTATCGGCAATTTCTGGGGTCATATACTTAATTCAAAAATTACTTTTCCACTCTTGAAATTTACGTTTCGTGATTCTTCGAGTTTTCTCACAATGTATGGGAATACGGGTACTCTGGACCTTCGGAGATTTCACTCGTAAAGTTGGAAGTACTTGGCGAGCGAAAACAGAGGACGATTCTCAACACCTGCGACCCAGGCTCAAGAGTCGAGACCGTAACTTATCCAGCCCCTCGGGCTTCTTTTACGGTTTTTTTTTCTCCCCTTTTCATTCTGGATAACCTCTCGCTCACTGAAGATTAGTTTATATACATTTTAGTTCCCACTAGCACTATAAATTCCAGGGGGCAAATATTTACGTAGGGGCTTGAGCCATGATACTTCAATTACTTGAGGGACCTTCACCTTTGAAGAGTTGAAGCAGAGGTGGTTTGCATTTTTATTATTCATTTTAGCTTTTTTTTTTATTGCAAATAGCCATCGGGATATTTTTAGAACTAATGGTTTGGTCATTGGTGTTGGGGTATTTAACCATCGACTGGGGAATAATCGAACAGTTACGATTGGGATAATAAAAATGTTCGGCAATTAATTAAGCAGTTAAAGTATATTGAGGATAATTGTTGGATTTCTAGTTCCCTTTTAAGTGCCCGTCTACTTTTATTATTAAAGAACTGCAAGAACATCTGCTGTCAGACGTCTGAGAGAATTAGGTCGGCCGTGGTCAAACGAATATATCTGCTTGTCGTCAGGGGTAAAAATAGAATTTCATAGACAGTGCACTATTAGCAAAAAATGGAGCTTATGGGCAGCGGATTCCTAAATTTGACGAGTGTAACCCTGAAATCATTTGGGAATTTGCATGAATTCTTTAAAAATTTTGTAACCTCGGAGGGTCCAGGTGAATAATTTTTCATTGTTCACCATTTGCATTACAGTTTGGCACTGAATTATTAACTTTCAAAAAATTTCTGGATTTTCAAGCGCGCAGGAATACTTATTTCTTAACAGCTCTTAATTACGCCCATCTAAATTTCCTTTTTACACTTTTTACTCGTATCTACCCTCGGAGAATTTCCATCGAGGAATACGAATATCAGAATTCCCTCGCGGATTTTTTCCATGCTCAATCACACCTGTAAAGCGGAAAATGCAAATTAGGTGTTCATAATTTTACGTCAATAACTGGTTTTTCATGTTAATGATGTCGCTTCGGATATCATCCAATCCACACCGCCACTTTTAATGTTGTTAGTTCACCGATAAAGCAAAAAATTATTATTACGTGTGATGAATATTTATTTAACATTAACGGCTGCCCAAATACGCAATTGATCTATTTATTTTTCGATAATTAAAAATCCCGTTTGAATTTATGTTCAGCAAATTTGTCCTCAACCGCTGATACAGAGACGTGCAAATACCATTTTTTTATAATATTCTTCAATTTGAGTATAAATCAATATTTCTAGGGCCTCTTTGACTATTGAACTCGTTCTTCTCGAAGTGTACGGCCCAGTTGTCCTTGGAATCTTCAGGATTCATTAAAAACCAAAGTAATTGTCAATAAAATTAAGCGTAAAAGTAGCGCAAATCGAACGCCCGATATTTAATAGAACAATTCCAATTTGCAAAGTTTTTTTTTCATTTTATTTATGCAAATTTTATTTAACTGAATGCGCTTGTATTTCCACAATTAATTTAAACAATTTATAATGATATTTAGGGTTGGCTTCAGTAATAATGTTTTTGGATAATAAAATCCAATTACGTCTGCAGTAGAAAAAAAACAGCTTGTCCTTGAGCAAAAATAAAAGGACAAATGCAAGTATTCGATTACATCCCAGGGGCCTTCAATTTTAATTGCCAACAATATTAATATTAATATTGGTTTCTGTTGGATTAAAATCATGTGATGAGTGGTATTGCCCAGTGAGTGGTGAGACGCCCAAGTCGATTAATCAAAACAGTTTATGAATACCATAAACTGCCACCAAAACTTCCACAACAGCTCCTGACTAATCGAATCTGCGTCTCGTCTTTCACGAAACTTATTCGATCCCATTGGGAAATATCCGTTGATACCTCATCCACAATATGGTGCAGAAGCCTCTGATAATGGAAGACGTGGAATTCTAAACCTGGGCTTTCTCGTCTGCGGTCACGCTGGTAGGAGAGTTACTAATATTCCAACGATTGTCTTCCTACGCGAGTGGACTTGGCTATCAATAGAATGAAAACTTATCGATCGCCATAGAAAGCCGGTATTTTCACGTATTAAATGAAATACGATAGAACGAAAATTCAATCACGCCAGGTGGAAGATGCTATTCAATATGAGTAACGGACTCGCAGAATCAGTCGCCAACTCGACATATTCAATTTTATCAACAAATACTTTCCCACGAACTATTTCCATGATCTCTCGCCAAACTCACCTCCTCTCATCATATTCTCCTGGAAAATTTAGAATACAATTAAAAATTTTCTGTCAATTCATTCAGCTACCGCAGAATACAGTCGCCCAAATTCATTGAAATATTTCCAATCCCCCTAATTACATTTTCCCTCCAACTTCCTTGTGTGATGAACTTCAACTAATTAAATCTTTCATCGATCTGAATTATTACCATTCCATTGAAAGTTGCTGGAAAAAAAAATCCCCAACTGGGGTTTCCCCAAAAAGTTACACACGCAAAAACCTGAAAAACGCAAGTTCTCTGGAAATAATTCGGTCGATAACTGCGAAAATTCGCGGGGATAAGAGAGAAATGAAATACATCTGTGAAAAATTTAGCAAGGGCGCAGCCAATGCCGCAGAACGGAGGAATCCACATTATTCTCCAGCTTCTATATTACTATCACTCAGTTCCAATCTGCCTGGCACCCTTCACAGACTTTCGAGAGGTAATTTGTCGGAATGTTGAGAACGATGGAATTGTGTAGACGATGGAATGAGGAGTGTAGTTAAGTTCTCTTTAACAAGATGAAGCTCGACGATGAATGTAGACCGTAGTATCCCTTGTTAGAAAATACCTGCAGCTGTCCTACTCCATCCTTTGTCATTCTTTTCATCAGTTGGAATTCTCGTTTCGAGGAGAGGCCATCAATTATTTTGAACGATGTTGGCGAATTACGACAATACTTATTATGTATAGCCCTGAGAACTGAAAATTCCTCAATAACGAGTATGAAATTTCATTGTTTCAGCAACAACAGCAACAAGCCCAAGCTCAACCGAGCTCCCAGCCATCTCAGCATACCCAGTCAACACAGCAGGCACAGGCAAGCTCACCGAGCAGTTGTAATGCTGGCAAAGCAAGCCCATCACCCACCAATTCCTCATCACCTGGAGTTGCCTCGAATAACAACAAAACAACAACTGAAGCCAAATTGGTTGAGTGCAGTCTTTGTCGACGACAGTTTAAAAATATACCCGCACTCAATGGGCACATGAGACTTCATGGGGGCTACTTCAAAAAGGTACACTCATAGGAATCCTTAATTAATTCATTACTTTATTTATTTATGTATTCATCAAACAACGCATTCTCGCCTCACTCGTTTCTCTATTAAAAAAAAAAAACGCGCAGCTAGAAAACGCCCGAACAAAGAATAAACTCCCGCAGCACTGAAAAAACAAAAAATGTTTCTCTCTAATTATCAAAGCCCCAACGATAACAAGATTGACAATATAGCGCGCTAGAAAAGCTCCAACTTCCCACCAATGTTCTCCACCGAAAGCAAAAGGAGGAGCGATGAAAAACACAGGAACAAGGGAGAGAGTAAGGAAAAAAGGCTGAAATGCGATAAGAGGAAGAGCGAGAAAAAAAAAACAAGATCAGCGATTCTCCTTCGGGTTTGCTGGGGTCCTCAGGAGCACAGAGGGCACTGATTAAAAATGTCTTGACGAAGGTACAGCACCTCCCGATGCGACGCTCATAGAAAACTGCTGAAAAGCTCGGTAACGGAAAAGTTTTCCCTTTTATTCGTTCCCGGTCCCCTACCCCCCTCCGGAAAGGATGAGGGAAGTAGTAAAAAAAACTAGCGGGAGATCGGGGGGGAAAAAACTCGTGGGGGGGAAGGGGAGAGGGGCGGGGAGGGGTTGGCAAGCGCGAATGATGGAAAAAAGATCGGGAGATAAAGGCCGACAGGGTACCTAGATAGAGATTGAAACTTTGGTGGTGTAGAGGGCAAAAGAAAATATCGGGGATAGCTTGGGGTATGAAGTCTCTCGCGAGATAGAAAGATAAGGCGATGATCGAATCGAAATGAACCCATTAACAAGTTCTTTCGTTCTGGAACGCTCCAACCAATCCCGCTGAGACATTTGAAAACTGCAGTAGACTATAGTATCCTCACAAAGTCCTTCTGGGGGACTAGCTTCTCGCACCTATAGCCCAACCCTCGTGCAAACATTGTCTCGAGGCTTTTCCTCCATTATGCAGATTGAATCTGACTGGGTTACGTTTCAAGGATTTTCTCATCACTGGGCTCGCTCATTTTGTATTATTACAAACTTATTACGAGACAGTGTACAGAGCAGAGTGATGCAGCGTGGGGATAAAAATTGGAGTTTGTAATTTATGATAATGTTTTGATTGACAGCGGAAGGAATTATGGTAATAGTGTTTTAGGCTGATTGAAATTATTTGGGGGAACGGGGAGGGAGAAATTGGACTGATCTTGTTATCAATGCGGGGGGAATTAGGAGGGCTTGGGTAGCGCTCGAAGGATTCGAATCATTCGATTTTTTGAATATTCTGATTGTCATTGGGATTGGATAATCGAAGAATTAATAGGGTACCATGAACGGAAAATAATCGATTTAAATCAGTTGTCGGGCGCACTGGAATGTTTCTTTTTCACATTTTATATTCGGCTTTTTGCAAATCTCTTTAGTGATTTTTTCTTAAAAATAATCGTCTCGTCTTTTAATGAGGTAATTTTTTAAATCGTATTTTGAGGAATTGAATTGACGAGCGGAATCTCTCTGCATACGCGGTCTAATAATCAATTCCACCGGGATTATTACCCTTCCCACCGTATGAGTTGTTTAATATTCATGATGCAACGGGCGCAGGATGTGTGGTATAATACGACGTCAAAGACAGACTTCAATTTCAGGTTGCGTGATGTATCGAACTCGGACATTGGTGCAACTATCAGCGGAACAAGCTGGTGCATAGCACGTGGAACAGTTGATTTAATTAATTGGAAAGGAAAAATTATTTTGAGAATTATTCAGCGGTGGATGGGCTCCCCAAATGTTGCAATCGATCAATGTTTTTATTCTGACAACTTTTTGCGCTTTTTTTCCAGAAATCAATAGATTATGGGGAGAACATTATTTACTCGGAGAGAACTATTGAAAGCCCCCAGTCATGGGTGGACCTGTTGTTTAAAATTTTCAGCAATTAGACTATATTATAGATAAGTCGCAAAGAAATAAGAGATGGAATCAATGCAGCTCAATTCGATATAATGTATTCTTTCGAACCATCTGTACACAAAGAACAATAGCACATTAATTAAAAACAAAATTGAAAATTCTATTGTTCACGTGAGATATTATATATTTAATGTATTAATTTTTTTTCTCACAACTTTTGTTCTACTTTTTTTTTTAGAGATGTCAATAGAGAATGATATCCGGTTTCAGTGAATTTTCCAGTGAATGGTCGAGTCTGCGTTGTTCATCATGAAAAACCCACTCATGGATTATGTTCCATTGTTCCAAGTTTTCCGTAATTAGAGAATAATAGAGACATCGGGTGCAGGAAGGAAGGAAATACAATGAATACGATTTAAATTCAAAATTTTGTTTTTCATTCAAATCATCAATGCAACGACGAATAAAGCGTTAATTAAAAACTAATGTTAGTTAATTGCAGAAGAAAAAATTAGAAAAAATTTTGTATTAATTATCCAGTGTCAGATGGGGTAGATATTTAAACAAATCAAAAAAAATCTCTGAATTTGGCTATTGAAAAAAAAAATCAATAGAGGATTCAGATTTCGATAATTCGTTTACTATAAAAAAAATGGAGTAACCTCCCCTCAAAAAAAAAACAGAAATTTGAGGAATGCTCTTGAATCGATAAAAACTATCCCCACGCAAACGCGTACGTAACCAAGCCCTAACGATCCACCAGCGGATTAAAAAGAGTGCAAATTAGAGAGTGAAATCCATCAATCTCATCAAATCCACGGATATTACTCACTTCAATGTTTCAATGACACACATCTATGCAAGTGAAGGAAGGGGAATATCACACACCGGCGATTCCATCACGAGATAATCGAATGGTAGGAGCGATTAGCCGAGCTCAGTGATTAGTCGCGTGTCGCCTGTTCCGGCGTATCAATTTACGGGTATAGCTTCTAATCTGGCGTCAGTTCTCCCTTCATGGCACTCCCGGACGCTCAGGAGCTACTCGGGATTTACCAATTCGACCTTCCAGTTCTCGCCAATTTGCAATAAGAAGAGTGGAAGGAGGGGGAAATTTGGATTGCACTTGATAATTAATGATTTTTGGTCATTGATGTTTTCAGGATGGCGAGAATAGGAAGACGGAGAAGAAGGAGACACCTGGACCGCCGCTGCAGACGGCCTCCGTTAATGTTCGGGCGCTCATCGAGGAGAAGATCATTCAGAAAAGAACGACCGGTGAGACTCTCTCATTTAAATCTACCGCGAGCCACTGATTTTATTTATTTTTTTTTTCAATGACTTTCGTATCGCGAAAGAGATTATTCATTCCGTGACTGGTTTGTTCATCCGAGGATGGGGTAAAAATGATACACACGCCTTTGCCTGCCAATATATTTCATGCAAGTGGTCACGGCTCGACGAGCGCAACGTCCAACTTTTTTCAACCCCCTCACCCCTCCGCTCGCCGGCCATTCTACCCTTGCCCATCCCTCGTTGATTTACCGTCCTAACATGCCAGAATATTTCTTGCATTGTCCACGTGGTTGTTATAAATCAAAAAGGTGCACCCGCTGTGCATTTTCTACAATCGACGCTCCCTAACAGTAGAGATGAAAGAGGGCAAAAATATATGGGACGGTTAGAGAAAAGTGGGCGGGGGTGGAAGGGGGCCGGAGAATGAGGAGAGGGTGAAGTCGGGAGAGGGCGTACTCTATGGGTCGCAATTGGTGAGAGTACGTAACTGGAGTAACAAAGTGGGCGCCCTCAACGATTTATGATTCGATTTCGGTTATTCGCGGTTAAATCTGTCAATTCGAAATTCAAGGAAGACAATGCCGGATAAATCTTGGGATATTTAGGAGTACTGAGGGCAAGTTATTGGAGGTTTAGAAGGTACACTAATCGTCTGCACCTTGTGGTGATAATGGTGGGATTTTGGGTTTTGTGGACGTCTCAATCGTGAGAGATTAGTTGGGGCTGGAATCGACTGCAACTGATATCTGTAATCAGAGAATCAGGTGTGAGTAATAATTTATGGACAGACTGGATTTGTTAGACAATTCTGTTAATTTATATTGGACTTTGTATTGGTCTTGGTCATTTGTCAAATTAAATCGAGATATTTTTTATAGAATTTCTTCGACTGAATTTCTCTTTTCATTTTTATTTCTTTTGTGTTCATCAGAAAACGTATTAAAAGACATGTAAAAAAATTCAGCTGAGATAATTCTAGATAAAATACCACAATTGAATAATCATACGGATGAAAATTTCATTTGACTCTTTATTTTTCTTCGAAAATAAAATTATGTGATCTTCCTGAAATATTATTGCACTCAACGACTGAATGTAAATATGAAAGAGCACAAGTGCTCTTCCAGCGATTCTACTTTCTATTGATCATATTATCTCCAATGAATTTCTCATGAAATACGTATCGAGACAAAACATGTTATGAAACGGTAGGAAAACACCATATTCCGAGTTTTCCTGGGAAAATGCTGAATACTCCACATATCTCCACCGAATAACCAAGTATAAATGCACAGTTTTTTTTTTCAAATGCCCTCTAGCAGACGATTGAGTACCACGGAACTCTGTTTACCCACTCGAGTGCATATTTTCATGCTTGTATGACGCTGGGAGAGATGGCTTCATGCAATTATTGATGAAAACAATTTATTCCGAAAAATTTTGCATCCTGTGTAACTATAGTATTTTAAATACAGCCTTTCAACTCTTTACTACATTATAATTATTAATGAGAGATGTGTATCTCTACGGAAATCTTCATGTTTCAAAAATTTACCTTGTCACTTTTTTACACTATTATTGTAATTTTCTATTGGTATCCTCTTCATCGTTAAGGCCGGGTGGTTGGTACCCTCGAAATCCCCGTGACTAATTACAAGAAAAATAATTATTAAATCATAAGCAAACCTAATTTCCGACCTCCGCGCATGATTTCTGCACGTCGGAAATGATGTCTGCGCGCGATTTGATCAGTATTTCGCTCGTAATGAGTGACGGAGATTTCGAGGTCATAAATAATTACACCCGGCCCTCAAGTGTAACTAGGAATCGACTAGATAAGTTGAAAAACATTGAGTCAGCCTTGATAAACAAAAATTGGAATTTTATCCCTGTTTAGTGAGAATTAATTCCTTAAACGAATATTAATTAAATTAAAAATTCTAGTTATGAAGATCTGTACTCCTCATACGCGTTCGGCTCTTGGCATTCTCATTGCCAAGTGGTAATTTTTTAAAAATCCCATTCCCCAGTTTAACTCTTAATTCACCCAAAAGGCCAATCGCCTAGCTACCAATTCATACGATAAAGCTCAGGGATATAATCGGCTTGCAGTTACCATTTGCGGATAATCCACGAATCCATTGAACAAAAAAACACCATCCACGAATCCGGCAAAACTACATTTTTTACTTGTATATTTCATCCAGCAAAAAACAAAACCTCCATTATCCTCAAGCTCCTTTTAAAAAAAAATGATTCCTAAAATAAATAACGTAGTACTACGGTATTAACTTCCCCTGAATTAATGATGCGAACTTGGAGAAAAAAAAAGAAATCATTAATTCTCTCTTTCTCCAAGACAGTTCATGCATCATTAACGAAGGAAACACAAAAGAAAGTCATAATAAGAAATCAGCTCGCGACGAGACAGGGAAATCGTTTGGAAGACAATTTCACCGAGGGCGGAAGGGAGATGGAGCAATCAAAGGGAATCTCTTTTGTACCCAATCAACCCTTCGTTCAGTTCATTTAGCCCGAGTTTTTGCATCATTGTTGAACATTATTATTCCATTTTTTTGCTCATCAGAACTAAAAAATAAAAGAGGAGATACAATTCTAATGAGATAAATTTCTCTTTCCAATTTGATTTTTCCGTAGCAACAGAGGCGAATGCAGCGAATCAGTCCAGAACCAATCCATCGGTATTTACAGGACAGGCGGAGGGCGCAGCTCATGTAATTGGAAAAACGAGTTTTGCTGTGCCGGCACCACCACCACTGGCCGCCAGTGAAAAAATCAGAAGGTTATCGGACACTGAACATTTTCGTCAGCCGAATGTCACTGTCGCCCATACGACTGTACAAAAGCAACTGCAGGAGGCGCAGACCCAGGCACAGGCTCAAGCACTGGCTGATATGATTCTAAAGGTAATTACATGAGACGATTACATCCCCTTGATTTCTTGTCTGACGAAAATACGAATAGAAAGACGAAAAAGAGAGAGAGAGAGAGTAAAGGGAAAATTAATGTCTAATGCTTAAAGGGTACCTCCAAAATGGCAGTGAAACGGACAACTTCTGATCCTGGCCAACGAGTTCAACTGACTTATCCTTCGGCCCTTCAAACAACTGCCAATCAATCCCAACAATCCAATCAGCCTCAGCAGCAACAGCCTAATCCCCCTCAACCTCAATCCCAAACTGCTGTTACAGAGAGCTTTACTATGACTGGATATTCCGAAGACGGTGGCTATTTTAGTCCCAGTTTGCAGGATGAAGTTTTTCAACAAGTCACTGCTGTTCCTGATTCAGTACTACTCCAAGCTAGTCAGCTTGATTCTATTCAGGTAGTTAAAAAAATTATACATCACATTCGTTGCAATTGCAGTTAATCGTCTATTTACCTGACCCTGGCGCACTCGCCACTTGAAGAGTCGAGTTGCTCTGCATGTCAATAAACATTCGAGTGGAGTTCGATTTGGATCTCAGCTGACGTTCCTCATAAACAAATAAGCATACTCAGCCTAGAACCGAGCTATTTGACACTATTGTCCTATAATAACAAAAAACTTTTATATCGATACTATGTTAATGATAAAAAAAAATCATTGATCCTCCATCGAAGATTTGACTACCAAATAACGCATATTTTACTGAGAAGATAAAAAATAAATGTCTTCAAGTCATCTAATCAAAAAGCATTTCACAATTTCCCCAGAGTATTCCTCCAAGTCATAAAACGAATAATTAAAAAGCTTAAAAATCTCAAGTTTCAGGCATCAAGCCTCCTGCAAGATCAGTCTTCCGATCAGCTTCAGGACATAACCCTCGAGGATCGTTTCACCTCTCAGCACACAGTCAATCCCGACCTCCAGGCGCTGGTAAACTCTCCACTTCCGGACTCCCTCGCGGAGTTCAGTACCTACGGAGCCCAGTACACGGAGAGCCCGCACACCCTCTCCACCCAATCCCCGCTGCCGTCCCCCCTGACTCGGCACGACAGTCCGAGTTTTACTTACCCAACGCCTCCAGCGAGTCAGGAAGGCCTGCTAACAGGAACCCTGCCGCTGCTGAGCCCCCAGGACGACCCGGAGGCAGTTCGACCGGTGTCATCCCCCTTGAGTGCAGCATTCTACACAACAACATTATCCTCAGCAGCAGCAGTCGAAGAAGCATTGAACGCCGTTCTCCCCGAGGAGACCGAAGGCGATACCGACTTGTACGGCTCAGGATCCCCAAATCCAAATTCACCTCTACCAAGCCCCCTCTCCGCTACACCAGCACCTTCACCACTGTCTTCCCTACCACCTTCATCAGTCTCATCGCCAGGACCCGCCACATTCTCCTCCTCGGGCTTCCCAGTCTCCCCGCATCACGCCCTCCAAAACCAAATGATGCCAAACTCCGAAGATCCCCTCTTATCCTCAACCCCAAAAGACTTCGCAGCAAATCGACGTAAATTTGAATTTCAATCCTACAAATTAATAACAAGCCAGAACTTCGTTGACTTTGGCTTGGGGAATGGCAGCCTTGCCGGCATTGTCGTTGACAATAACGGCGAATACAAGCTAATACAAACAACTGGTCTACAGAAGACAAACGTCCTTGTCCAGAGTAGTGCCCTGAATCCAGGATTAACATTTAGAAAGGAGATACACCTGACCTCGCCGCAGATAAAGCCCAGTATCGTCAATATATCTACACAGAGTATCAGTCTACAGGGCCAACAGTATCAGAATCAGATACACCAGCAGGCAATTAATCCAGCTAAATTCTTGATACAAACGACAAATACGTTGAAGGCTCCATTGAAGCACAAAATCAATTTACCAATTCCAGTTGAGCAGATTAAAGAGGAACTACTTGATGATGATATTTTTCTGAGCCCCAGCAATGTATCGAGCCCACTGAGACAGAGCAGAAAGAGACCGAGAATTGAGGGCACATTAACATCACATCCGTCGAGATTGAGACGGGCTTGTGATCGCCATTGGGACAGTAGTTACACTCCACCACCTATATTGGATCCATCGCGATTAGGTCCGGGGCTTTATGCGAGATTACATCATAATGAGAGAGAATCGGAATTTAGTTCTGATGATTCGCAGGGAAATGATGGGCCACCACCGAGGATAAATATTGGAACGAGATATCAGGCGTCCATTCCACCGATGGGATGCTGTGAGACTGAGAGGGGACGTGGTGGGAAAGAGACGGATCATTTGCTGTGGGATCCTGGTATTGTTGATGGATTGAGTAATAGTGAAGTTGACATGTATCTCCAATTTGCTTGTTGTGCGAGTGTGCCTGGCGGCGGGAGAAATAAAGAGTATGCACTCCATCTACTCCACATGTGCAAAGGAAATATTCGAGAAGCCATGTTGAAGCTCATGAGACCTACTCCAATACTGCCAACACAGCATCCACTATTGAGTTATGAGTGCCGAGATTCAGATCGCTGGACATCCCAGGAAATGGTGAATTTCTATCAGGGATTGATGGAGTACAACAAAGATTTCAATAGCATAGCCAGAGATATTAATACTAAAACAGCTAAGCAATGCACACAATTTTATTATCTCTGGAAGAAATTATGTCCGAATGAGTACAAGAGAGTTAGGGCGAGACATGGAAGACCGAAGATTAAGTGTGAGCGGCGGGATTTCGGGAGGGATAGCAAGGATACCAAGGAACTCAGGGATGCTATTGCCTCAGTCACTGAAATGGATTTCAGTGAGGAGAAATCGATTCTACATAGAACACTGGTAAGGGTAAATTGCAGTCATTTATCTTGCAAACCGAGTTAGTTGTGGGCGAATAAATTGGTTTTGTCTGTTTATGAATTAGTTGCAAACGAATGAGAGGGAGTCCTCTGCGACATTGACCACCAGCGAAGGGGAACTAAGGCTCTTTGCCTACGACTGCCCTGATGTGAGTATGAAGGAAATAAAAAAGGCTTTTTCATTTTGAAATGTTGAGATTAATTGATTTGGAATTCACTAACATGAAGAGACTATTTGAAGACTACTTGTCGATGTTACTTGGACTCATTGAGTCCACATTGTTTTTTTTTTCCGTTAATTACAATGTCATGGAAGAATTTTTATTACAAAGAATAACTATGTAAATGTGAACGTTAAATGTAGCATGTCGTTGTGTTTTAAACGTTTTCCTCAAGTGCTTAATTCTCCTGAAATAATGATTAAATCAACGAGTGAAACAATGATTTTCTCACTGCACATAAATGTAACTGTACTCATAAAAATATTTTTTTTTTCCTCCCCCTAATTTTATTCTCCATCGTTCGTGTTGTGTTTGGTGTTGTTTATTTTGGCTTTGTGTTTTCTTTGTGTTGTCAGAGCTTTAGCGGAAGTGTAACAGTAACGATGGCCGGAAGCAACATTGTCGCCAATAAAGGCCAAGCAACAGTCAACACCAACTCACAAACTCACATTAGCTCTGAGCAACAACTACCCGTGCCCACCCCACTACACTACCCCTGCAAGATTTGCGGGAAGTAAGTCCGTCAAATTTTAAAAATTTTCTTATTTATGAATTCTTCTTTTTTTTTTCATGAAAAATATAAAGCAGTTGATGAGATAAATCCATCGCATTAACGGAATACAGCATGTAGGAATGTAGAGAAACTATTTCTTTTTTATAAACTATATGGAAGATAGTGAGGATATCTCGAGAATTGATACAATTTTATGTTGAGGAAAACAACGATTGATGAAGTTAGGCCGTAGAGGGACAATTTCGCCTGGATATCATGAGCTTTATCTAGATTACAATGCAAATAGACATTATAATTACCGTTATCTCTCATTCGCAATTTCCTTCCTTTTGAATCACTGTTGTTTGGCCATTCAACGCAATGCACGTTCATACATATTTCCTTATGTATACTATGCATGCATAATCAAGTATACGTGCATAATAAAATGAATATCTGTGGTGCAGTATGACGGGGGAGGGAAAAAAAATTAGAACCACCGCGTATAAACTTGAAATACAAATTTCGCATGATAAATCCCCCTGTTTTTGCTGCATGAGTTGCATCGCTTGGAGCTACTGCTGTATCTGTGATTAATCACGTTGAGTATCTTACAAATTATAGTGGAAAAAAAAAATACAAAAATCACCTAATTACATGGCAGTCTCACATAATTATATTTATGAGAGATACCAGCAATGAATAAATGGGCATTTCGAATAATTTCATTGCAGAGTTTTCAACAAAGTGAAAAGCAGAAGTGCCCACATGAAATCCCACCGGCCAATACCCTCGCCCGATTCAACGGGGCAGGAGTCTAAAAAATTAAACAATCATCAGCAAAAACAATCACACAATCAAGATCAATCAAATTCATCGAGTTTGTTGTCACACGGACACGACTATCGACAGAAAATATCAACGACCAGTGACACTAGTAATCCAAATGCTAATAATATTTGGCACAATCCAACCAGATTACGACCCCCATAGAATACTCAAATGCGCGCACTTGAGGTACCCTAACGAATGCTACAACTTCTAATGTACGTCGTCGTGTATTACGTCTCAATGATTTTCTCTGGGCTTTTCATCATGGTAAAAAAAAAATCTTCTGCTCACTGGCTTGGAGAAAATTTTCATCTCGTTATGCCCTTGAAGTGCATGCGCAATGGAGTTTCCAGCAACGGTCTAAGGAACTAATCATGATTATTAATAAATTATAAACCACGAATCAATGAGGATAATGAATGATCCCGTGAGGTAACCAGGGTAATGCGATGAATGAATATATTCGATACATGCAACAAGTCATTCGGGGTGGAATTGAGAAATCGAATAACTGACAATCCTTCGTGAATAGAAGAGAAAAGAAAACAAAATGAACGATAATCATAAGATTATTAAGTCCATGGTACTATTTGTTAATCTAATGGTGCATGCAAAAAAAGAAAAATGCAAAGCGTCACATTATTTATCGTTCGATCGATCGCTTGCAGGAAAAAAAAAATTTCCCAGCAAATTACTTTCATCATAATCTTGCTGTTAATGTTGATAATAAATTGACGAATAATTTATCTGTAGAATCAAATTTCAATCAAATAATTCTCCAGTTTATATTTCATGCGCTGATGATAATAGTTATTAACGTTTTTGAGACTTCTTTGCATACACGAAAAATCATAATGAAATCAAATGTTCTAGGAAAATTCATTGAATGATAGCTCTGTACATAAATATAACACAATTAATGTACATATTATTATGAATGTCCGAGTGTACAATGGAGAGTAGAATCTATGAAATTCATGAAACATTGTGCAGATATTGTTTAGTTGAATTTTAAAGTTATTAGTCATTTTTTAGACAGATGATGTTTCATTCTTTTAGTTTTGTGTTTTTCTCATTCATTTTTTCTTCCATCTTTTACACGGCTCTACTTGGCGAGACTCTTGCAAAAACAATCTCAATTAGGTAATTAGTATTTAATTGTCAATAGACGTTGGTGAGCCATTGAACATTGTATTGCACAAAATTAATGTAAACCCAACAATTTCATATTCTCAAATTAATTTAGATGAATTGACTCAATACAATGACGATTCGATATCATAGAATGACTAGGAAAATTACTTTTAAAGAAATTCCATGTGAATATCGATTTTATATCAAGTTTCGTATTTTGAAACTCTAAATTGTTATTCAAGAGATTTGCCAAACGTAGACACAATTCTAATATATTGTTATTAATTGTTAAATAATCCTCGGCTACTCTAACTTTTACCGTTTTGAGTAATGAAAAATACTCTAGTGTACATTGAAACTTTTTAACTATGAAAAAGAGGGGATCGAGAATTCTTCCTTTTTTTAGAGATCCATAACGACTGCTGGACACTTATGAAAAAGTCTCCGCCTTGATTCGTTTTTTAAATAGTCAAATTTTCATCGTGTTCGATGTGAATAGTATAAGTAACATCTTTCCTTGAAGTCTAGTGCCAATTGCTGTGAAACATTTTCTTATCTTACCAGAGAAAAAAAACATACTTCTAAGATCTTTTTCATCTTCTTTAATATTTTAAACATACACTTTTTTCACAACTGAAAGAGATTAATGAAATGAAATACTAAGAAGATCGTCAAATACTCACCATTAAATAATTTTAGTTACCAATGGGATGATAAATATTTCATTTGCATAAGAAATGTTTTACCAAACGCTGCAGAGTGGAAGGAATCTGTTAATTATTTTGATTTTTTTTATAATAACCTCCAGTGATTATGATTTGATATATAAATAAGACTTCTTAGACTGTACAAAATTTGTTAGTGAACGACAGATTTATATTGAATCTGATCCTCTTGTGTAAATGCCGGAGAAACGCAGATTAAATAAAAAAAAATATAGGAATAAAGATAAAAGAAATTAGACAGACATATCATTTAAGACAATACACTTGTTGCAGAAACTAAGTTTCTATTAATAATGATTATTACGATGCTAAATTCAATCGTGAATTTCTTGTTTCTTGAATAAAAAAAAATAAATAAAAAAAACAAAGCTAGATTATATTGAAGCAAAATGTGTTGTGAATACAAATGCATAATAGCAATTATAATGTACGTCAATTGGTACGATATCGAAAAAAATAAACATAATGCTAAATTCATTGAAAATAGTTGAGAAATCGATGTTAAAACTACGTTCGTTTAACATAAAATCATAAGCTCATCACTGGAGGCTAATTATAATGATCAAAATGTTATTTAAAAATATTGAAAACAACAAGAGTAGCAAAATTACCGAGATACCGCAGTGAAAACAAAAAATGGAGCAAAGTTGAAAATTTTGCTTGAAATTGTACAAACGAATCCCTCCACAACACAGAAAGAAAACAGTGCACGCAAGAAATGGTGACATTTTGAAATATCTATAGATATTGTTATTGGAAATGAGAAATGGGATGAGTAATTATTTCCGCGAGGGTATTTTCTATAATTTGCCACCAAAGTAAACGCCGAGTGACAAAATATTTCTAAATTAATTTAGTTTCAACTTCAGTTTAGATTTCACGGCATAATTTTTTAATCACCGGGCTAAATTAATTAATGACGCCAATATGTAGTCATTACACTGTACGGCAAAGATAATCAATTAAACTATTTCATTTCATTAGACAAACTGTAATCAAGAGACTCACCTCCACTCATCTCACTTTCCCACTCCAACATTGATATCTCAATAGACTAAATAACAAAAAATATATATATAAATAAAACAAATTGATATGTGATGTAATTAAATGGTATGTGGTAATATGGTATTATGTATTTGTACATAGGCGGACCCGTGCCATCAACTAGTGAGTTGTACCGATATTGTGCTGCCACTGAACCAAAAACGTGAACAAACTAAACATAACGAAGTACTTAATTTATTAAGCCCATATCTCTTTTACAATCTACTCTTAAGTCGATTAAATTATTTATTTAATAATTTACAACCCCTCAACAGATGCTCTATCGATCCTTATTTATTCATCCTCTTTCAATAATAAAACACGACACTTGGGCAAAGTATATTGGTACAACTCGATAAAGGAAGTGTAGCGTGGTTTAATACACCTGAGGAATGTGCTCAAAATACTGTATTAAAAAAAAAAGTGACAAAAAAAAACGAAAAAAAAACCTTGGAAAAAGAGAAAAAAAATCATCGAAGTTTTAATGCAACACTTTACTCTAAAAGAAAAAAAAACACAAAGAGAATAAAATGAGACAACAAAATAATTAAAGATTATAAGCCATTTGTAATCGATTTCAAATCTCTTAATCTAATTATTCTATACTTTGAATGTCTATCTCTATATGCCAGTATGGTTCTCACTCTATCTCTATTAGATGTTAAAAATTATTCTATACAAATCTTCTACAATTTAAAGAAAAAAACAATACAATATATTGTTGATAGAAATTTTTTCGGGATTTCTGTCGGAAAAGAACTGGACCAGCTGTAACAATGAATAACGTTGTCGAGTACTTGGTTGACCCTGTATAAAAACAATTCAATCCTCCTTATTCAATTCAGCAATCAATAATCATTGAGATAATTCTCATAATTGAATACTAATTAGATCACTTGCATCAAATCAATTGTCGTTTTCTCTTCAATTATACCACTTCAGTAATTCTGTGCTCAACTAGTTTTAGTCTTGTAGACTATTTATAAAAATATTTTTATTCTACAATACACGATTAGACAATTCATCTATCGGTAGTGCACTCTAATCAAATTGGAATCATCATCTTGCTCAATTGAAAATAAAAAAACTCAAAAGAACTATAATTCTTAACTCAATACTCGATCGCTCAAAAATACTGCAAACTCAAATGCGCGAGTATCAATCATTACCGTTGATTTTAATGTTGATGAAGAAAAAAATAATAATAAATCCCTATTTTTAATCTACTTCGAATACAGCTGGTCTCTTCTTACGTTCATTAAACGTACCTCAATTATGCATTACAGTAATAATGTTTATTGACCTCAAATTTCACACTATCACTACTCAACCATTATCCCTTGCATTATCTACTCAAAAGCATCCAATTTATTAATTACCAAATCAACAATTTCGAAAAGCTGAGCGTATTTTTATTCAGTCCAATGGATGTTTCAATAATTTAATGGTCAAATTATTCCAATAAATACCCCTGTAATGCATAATGCAACTGAATCCGTTCAGTCAATATTTTCCAACGCATTGTGGTATAAAAAAAAATTGCCAAAATACATTTTAAAAAGCAATAATTATATAGATGAACAGCTGGACTAACAAAAAATGAACAAATAACAAACGAAGATGGCCAAAGAGATAATTAATAAGCCTATCTGGCCTGAATGATGACTCTGAGCCGACCGATAATATAAAAATCCAGAGAATATATTAACGATTAAACCCAGAACGGCTTAATGAGAATGGCAACGAGCGTCCGTACGTCAGTATTATTTTGAAGCGATATAACATGTGAATTTTAGCTGAAGAGATGAGTATGAACAAGTCATTTTTAGATCGTCAACACGCCGTATTACACATAAGTACGTACCGTTTAATTTAATATACATATACTACATACTAAAAATCTGAACATTATACATTGTACACATATAAATATAATGATAATATAGTACATTGAACCCATAGCTGTACGGTTTAACTGTCTGACGAGTGAGTAATTGTTTCTGTGTGCAAATGCGAGTGATTAACGAAAAATACAAACAAAGAAAACACCTCTTGCTACTTAACTAATGTATTTCTAGATGTCATATTCGTTAAACATGAAAATAAAATATGATTAACACAGCTTGGATAACGGGACGTCCCAGAATCACACAGCCATAATAAAAGTTAATAATGGATACTGATAGAAATTCAGCAGAATGAACAAATGAGGGAAAAATATTTTTAAGACTTTTGGCTGACCTACTGTAATAATAATAATATTGCGATGAAAAATGAGAGAACAAGAGAATACAAGTGTCACTAATAATGGTTTATCTGGTCTCTGTTGCCTACTATGACGTACCTCTTGTGTATAATAAAGAAAATAATGAAGAAAGGGAAAAAACGAATAAATAATTGAGCAAAATTTGCCCGTTGGTGGATTGAACGATCCACGTTCTTTGGTATCCGGATAACTGACGAGAGAATACACTTGACGAGCCTAGCTGAAAAATCGAAGTAACCGTAATAAGAGATTTTCAAAAATGAGACTTCATACTCATATTTACAAAGGGGAAAAAAAAATCAAATAAAAAGAAGACGTCGTTTACGAATGATTATTATTAAGAATCAACGATAGAATATATAAGAAATGAAAAAGTCATATATTCTATATTAATACTGCATTGCATAAATAATATAAATGTAATGATGACATAACTATTTTCTTCTATGGATATATTGTGTGAGTGACATGATGCGTGTTATTTTCAGTCGAAATAAATAAAGTATAAAGATAAATTGAAAAAGTAAAAAAATTAACTTAAAACACGTTGGAACTTAATTGTGCCAATGATCGGTGTTTGCACGTGATCGCCTTTTTCTACTCAGCTTGAATGTAAATATTAGAAAAGTGGGAAGGATCGAATGGGAATAATTGATGAGAGAGAATTAATGGATTCAATAAATTCACACATCTGTTCATTATTACCACGAACAGACGTATTATCATTCTGATCGTCAGTGTTCCTCAAGCATTCTGTTGTCTCGACACCGTGAGCTATTAGCGAATGACAGAGTGAGGATTAAGGATGTGAAAAATAGGGGAAAATTGAGGGGGATAATGATATAATGTGTAATAAGCCAAGTGCCTTGTGTTCTGGTAAATTTACTCACTAATCGTTGAACTTTTAAACTATGTATAAAAGTAAAAAATATAGAGCGTGAGAAAGCAAGACAGCACAAAATAAACATACTAACAGGTGATTTTTTTTTTTATCTAAATATCTCCAAAATTTTGGTTAATTTTTTGACAAAGTGTGTGCCAAATGACACTCTTCACCGAATTTCCACTGCCCTGATGCAGACTTTTATGAATCTTTTGACAAATCCGAGCTAAATAATAGACGAATCATGGGATGTTTTTTTTTCTCTACTTCAATTAGCTTCTTTCGTTCTTTATCATGCTACGGAATTGTTTATCATTGTGATAAGCGAAAATAATGAAAAATTGCATTAGTTTCATTTTTCAATACTCTCACAACTTATATCTCGGATATTATGAAACGCTAATTATTGGTATCTAAGAGGAATTGATGTACATACATAGAAAATAGGAAATAGTTCAATTGTCACCTGATGAGAGTTCTTTTGTAGCGAGACAAGAAAAATTAAAGCAAAAAATTCGCTGTTTTTTGAGTTCTTGTGTGAGAAATTGAGGAATCCATGGTTGCACAAGTTGAGACTGATTGATTTTAGGTAAATTCCATTATTATCTTCAATTATACAATCAATTGATGTCAATATTTTCCGTTCAAACTCATTAAACTTGAATAAAAACGAGAATTTAAAATCGATATTTATCATGAAAGCGCTCACAACTTAATTTTCCACGCACAATAAGGACTGTTAATGAAATCTGTGCCAAGAGAACATCAAGAAAGGGCGAATTTCGTAATTAATTGAGATGGGTAAATTTTGATGAGAGAAAGAGAGAAGAGCAATGCAAAAAAATGCAATTAGAAAATGTGAAGTTCACTTGACGAAATAGATGAATAATTAAATGCGAAGTTCTGGGAATTCTGAGATATTCCAGAAAAACCGTACACATTCACAGCGCAATTACGAAGATGGAGAAAGTTATGGAGAGAAAGAATGAGAGAGACGAATTTAAGCCCTTGATGGTCTTCAATTTTCCTTCCGCCATTTGCATCAATTGAATGATTTTTTCTAATGATTATTTACCATTTTTTCAATCTAATTCATCATCTATTAAAATCATATTGTCATATTTGGACAATCGCAATAATCACATAAATTTTTTGATAATTCTGCTTTATCTGCATTGGACGAATCAAAATTCATAATAAATAATGAAATAACGAAAGATTATTGTCTTTAGAAAAATCATTTCTCTCGAGGCTTCGATAGTATTGATGAAATATAAAAAATAAAAATGATGCGTAAGAAAATAGTTGTAATACACTGTGTATAACCGGATTCAATTCTCTAACATAAAAATAACAACTGGCTGAAGCTCTGAATCAAAAGTGTGAAAACTCGTGCTTACACTGTTGGAATAAGTTTAATAGTTGAAATAAACTGAATGTATCATAACTTAATCGAAACCATTGACTAATAGGAGAATCAAAGAATCGAGTGATTGAAATTTTAATAATACAAGATGTCATTTTAGAGGTAATTTAGGGCTGGATAATATTTTCTTACGACGAAACTATACCCATTTTATGTACATTCCTTCCTAAACCTGTGAATATTCAATGTTTAAAGCAAAAGGTATAAATATTTTTGTGTAACGATAAATATACTTTGTAATCGACAATTAATAGCTCATTACTGATATGTGAAAAATATGGAAAAGAATCAGATTTTAAAAATTTACCGATAAGTATAAATTTAGTGATAGTCATAGTAATGTCGATGTTAATTGTTCAGTGTTATGCCAAAATGAAACAAAACGGAAAAATCAAAATCAAAGATCCACTTAATTGAATAAATGTGTGCAGTGCGTTGATTCTATGCTTTTTAACGGAAAATAAAAAAATATATATATATAAATGAATTCGAGTAAACACTACACACACAATAAAGTATCAAAATCCAGCCCTAATTAATTATAGAGAGTGTATGCTTAATTAGAGGCGACATAAACATTCTCTCTTTCTCTCGAGTGACACCGCCAATAAATAAATGGTGGAAATTCATTGTTAAAAAAAAAGATCGGACATATCAAAGAACACAATGTGAAAAATGAAAATTTTACACCAATGTTTTGAGCTCAATTTTTTTAACCATTCTGAATTAACGACGTCAATGGTTCGGTTTCGTTGCATACTAAATTTATACCGAATATTAAAAAAAAAATAATACATGAACGACAAATTCAAGCACTGAAATTAAATAAATTTCAATGACGATCGTTCACTGTCCAAGTACTTTTTATAATAACAAGGAAGAAGAAGACAAACAATGTATGAATGTGTACATAAAATCAAATTCATTTCATACGATAAATCCATTGCATCAAATTATTTACGTAATTACAGAAATAACTGAAAAATCGAAACATCGTTAAAATGTCAAAATTGAGCCAATTTGAAAAGTTCAAAAATGTCCTGAATATTCCGATAATTCAAACTTTTTACTGAGCTTGGATAAATCCTAAATAAAACTATTAAAGTATATAAAATAGAGGGAAGATGATTAGTGATGTAGACACGTACAACATATAGACGAGAATCATTATTATTATGACATCTGAAAGAGTCTAACATCCACTGAATCGATAGAGGGGTAGTCGGCGAGAGAGAAGTGAAAATGAAAAAAGGAAAAATATGAATCCTCTATTCTTCCTCTGGACTGCCCTGAATTCTCCGAGATATTCCATCCCCTTCCACCCTTTCAAATAAGTGTAAAAACAAAAATTACAAAAAAATAATTGATATAACGTACTTACCACGATTTATATCAATTGATAATATATTTATGACAAGTGATTGATTGTGAGTCATTTAAATAATTGTTATATGTATTTTCTATATATTACAGTAAATAAACTAATACACATAATATATATTTAAAAACAAAAATGACATTATGTCGATATTGAGTGTAGTGTTACTCGTCGATAAGTATGAAAACATTAAGAAAATGAGAAATTGTGAGGCAAAAATAGCATGAACGGTTTTAATCTTTCTCCATTAAAATAAATGATACTTCGTTCCCTGGGCGAGAAGAAAGCCAAAAATAGTTGAGAAACAAATCGAAAGATGTTTGTGCATTGATTTAAGTGAAATTTTCAAAAGTAAAAAAATAAAAACAATGACAGATTTCAAAAATAAAAGAAAATGATCAGTAAAAAATGGCGATAGTGAAACAAGATTTTAAAAGAATAGATACTAGAATTGTATTTTCTCACTCCCACGGAGAAGTGAATGTTCAACGCTATACATCTTACTTGAGTGAATAATGAGAAAAAAAAAGGAATATGAGCAGAAACAAAATGAACGATGACCTATATATAAAAGTCTATAAATATATAAATAAATATATTATATTATCATATGAAAACAAAAAGTCACTGTATAATTGTAACGAAAAAATTGTTTTTCAAACGATGTGGTATTTTTATTGTAGATATTATTGCATACGAATAAATGATTCATTGTACGATGATTTAAAACAAAAAATAATTTACGATTGACATTCATTGATTTTTGGTGAGGAGAGCAAAAATTGTCGGTTGTTTTTTTGATTTTTTTTTTTATTTTTCTCATATATATACTTGTATTTCAGACGTTTTCCTTCAAAGAAATAATCTCCAACAACAAGCGAATACATATGTGCGTTATAAAACATATATTTCTATCTGATTCAACATTAATTAAATATTTCAATTAATTATTTTATTAGTTGTTTTTTTTGTGCTAAAGCTGCTGCTTGCAAATCTTTTAATCGATGAATTCTGAAGGAGATTCAATAGAAATAAATATTTGGTGTTCCACTGACCGCAATAATCGGACAAAGATCTGACATCAATGATTGCTCACTCCAAGTGGCAATTGCAATATATCAGCCGTAAAATACGAGATTTAAAAGTAAATACAAAATAAATGACCAGAATTCATCGAGGAGTAATGCATCGATAACAATAATTAATTTGCATCTTTCGATAATTTTACTTTGAACTGTTGAATAATTTTCTAGTCGACGAGAATTTCGTAGTCGGCGGAGGAGACTTCGGCACCGCCGTAGGGAATATAGCAAACGTTGTGCGATGCTTGGACCTTTCCGATGGTCAAAGTGCCCTCATGGTGAACACGACCAATGTATAGGGGCTCCCCGTCCTCAGTCTCTCCACCAGGTACAGCATTGGGTGGGACTTGTCCTCCGGAAATTGGAACCCACCTTCCATTGCATGCGCAAAGAACCTGTCGTAAAAATGGAAGTTATGAAATGAATAGTACAAATTATTGAGAAGGGCTCTCGAGAGATATTTTCAAATCCCAATTTCAATGTCCAATTCTTCAATTAATATCAAATCATTAATTAATATTATCTTAAATCATGATTAATTCATAATTGTTACTATTCACTTATCCATGCTTCAACTCATTTTATTAAAGCAATTACAATATAATTGTCGGGTATTGTTACAAATGATTAAATAACGTGAGAGTTGAAACAATTTTTCCATGAAAAGTTCATAACTTTGGCGAAAATTTTCCCAAATTTTGAAAATCAATAAAATAATTAGTCAAATCAGAGAAGCGCATAAAAATTAATTATAATAAAAAAACAATCGAGAAAATATAATACTATTAACATTGATAAAAATGTATAAATAATCTGATTTCAAGTTGCATTTAAAGTAACGATTTAAACAATTGGTAAATGAGAATTAATTAAATTCCAATATGAAAATTACGCGTGTGATAATTTTATTCATTTTCTTCTCAATATCTCTTGTTTCTTTATCGCGCTCAATGATTATATCTCACCTGATATTGTGGCTTTCCATGTTCAGCACCGCCCCATGCAACATAGCACACCCCGTGACTTGGCTTGACCTTGCCAGGAATAAGTGCGCCTTCGTGGCTAGCCCGTCCAACGAAAAGCGTCTCACCATCGTTTCCTGCATCTCCCAGTGCGTCAGGTGGGATTTTTCCATCTGATGCGTCACACCAGTAGGCGCTTCCGGTGTATCGAGCCGACGGGGCTGATGGAATATTGGGATTAGGATCTAGAGAAAATAAATCACGTCAGGACCTTCTGATCTAGGAAATGTCCGGCTAGCTAACAGCCACGACGAACGAACAAACAGATGTTATAATTGATAATCTATAAAATAACAATCACTAGAACAATAAAGCGAAGGGAATAGATTATTTTTTATGCAGAAGAATTAACTGAATACAGCCACTCATCATCGGATGAAATAAATATTTCAGTTCACTCGGTGCTCTCAAATGTTCAGTTCCTAATGGATGCAGGTGTAATTAGAGAACAGTGGGTTGTTAAAAATGAGAGAGTTCAAAAGTTTTACAAAATACTTTACGTACAACCACCTTGACCCGCGATGCACCTCGCTGTGTGTAGAGTCCGTAAAATTTTATTGTGAAAAAGAAAAAGAAAAGACGATTTGATTAATTTGATTTGTTTTCCCCATTGCTTGTGCAAATTGTATTTTACAAAATATTGAATTGTCTGGTTCTACTTAAAGTTAAAAAGAGTGCAGAAATAATTAAGTGATTCATTTTAGCTGGAGAGATATTTTCATAGCTTAGGAAGAGGTAATTATACCAACCCTCGACAAGCCACTCTCCAGAGGCTCCCCAGCCAGTGCAGACCCCGAAGTAGCTGATATTGAACGGCTCGGGATCATAGTAATTCAGGAATGGCGACTGCTCACCCTCCTTGCCGACGGTTACGTTGCCTCCCTGCCATCTGCAGTAAACATTAATTTTTTTATGAACTGTAGAGGCAATTGAATGACGACCGATGCAATAAAACTCGATAACAGTAACATAAAATTTCTGTCAAGCTTCCGTCGATTGGTCCAGTGTTAGCGAATGGGGTCTTTACCTAATCCAGAATCCACGGGATTCATTGGGGCTCAATATTCCGGGAGTATCCATCTCAGCAACATCAGGCTTAACTCTGTTCTTACGGATGACGGACTTGCTGTTACCCCATCCTCCAATGAAGACCTGGAAGCCAAAAATTCGGTTAAAATTCGTTGTTAAATTCGGTTGATCCGGAATGACGGGAATGACGAAGTGCATACCTCATACATCGGCTCGCTCTCATGCGGTCCGGTAGTAAGTGCAATGTGGGCATCATTGGGGGCCCTTATGCGGAACTGGATTTGACCGCTGGAGCACGGATAGAAGTTGTACTCCAATTTGTCCTCAGTCGTAAGAGCTGTAAATAAGATAAAAACGAATCTAAGAAAATTCTATGAGCACTTTCCGAATTGAACGGATCATCGCATCTACTTGGAGGAATTCTTTTGGAATGAATAATGCAAAAGTGACTTTGGACTGACTTTTCTTTGGAAATGAGCATAATTATTTTTTCCCTTAATTTTTTACTATCGTCGCGTTTTGTCATGTCATACAGCACCACCAGAAATGGAGATATCCTAAAAATTCTGGCGGATTATTTTATGGATTTACATGATTCCCGCACAAAAAATATACTTTTTGAGAATTTTATGCAGAGTAAATCGGTTCAATTTCATGTATAAAATATACAATCCTTGAAATCGATATTTTGCCAGTAGATCGTGCATTGAACATACTGAAGAAGTGGATGCTTGGACAACAGAACCCGCAACGTATTTTCACGCGGCATACATATCCTACAACTTTAATGCAGCTAATCATTCACTCCCACGTGGATCTATCTCATTCTCGAATCGAGAAAAGTGGCGTTAAAAAAAACGGTTCAATTCCATTTTCAGAAAGTGTCACATGAATTGAAATCTAGAAGTTGTGCTCGAGTGAATTATTCTGCTGATACTACTTGAAGGTTTACGCCATAAATACTCGGAAAATTGCAAATTAGTAGAATTTTATGGTTTCCTCAAAAGATTTTGTCAGATTCTTGGGAAGATTTACTCATCTACAAAATTAGGTCATTACCGAGACTAATGTTAATTTATTTTTCGTCTCGCCGGGCCTGGAAAACGGCAATTTCGTGGCGGGCAGCGACGAAATTGCGAAAAAAATGGACAATATTCGAGCCTCACCATGGAAAACATATCACCCTCGCGCATGATGTGTACTATTGTTGAACAGAATTGTCAGATTAATTTTGCGACACAGGAGACCTCTTTAGCCGACTGCTTTGCCAATTGCAAGGAAGGATTAAGGACTTTTCTTCCAATACATTCGCAACCAGTTTCTTTATTCCTCGATTTATCCAGTACTGCAGACAATAAAATCACGTCCACGTAACTTCTCGCAATAAACCCAGGAAATTTCGTAAAAGTTCAAGGATAAAATCATATCCACCGAAGTTGTTTTCCTCCGGCCCATAAAACCCCCGAAGTGGGTCACTTCAGGATTCAATACTTCCACTAGCCTCGAGATCGATAAATCCTACGTGTTATGCTTGTCAGTAGTAACGGACGTCTGACCTTAGAAGACAAACGCGTTTGGCGCCTTAATTAAGTAGAAACGGACGCTCCCGATGGCCTTTCCACTCTCATTTAAAAAACGTTTTGAGAGTTGTTTATTACGCAAAGGACACAAGCAACCGCTGATGAAATCACTAGTACTGATAGAAAACTGCCACGACGAGCAGATTGTCTTGAGAAAGGACAGCTATCCTAAGTATTAAAATTTCTAAAGGATTTTATTGTCATCACATCTCCAAGATCGCAAGCCTGACGATACCTCAATATATTAACTCCCAGAAGATCTTTAAAAAATTAACAATGTTTTGAAAGTAGATCGTCTTCGGGATTGTTTTTCGGTGCGAAAATCAGCGTTCTCATTCGTTAAAATTGAGTTGGAATCTAATGACAAAATAGTATATTGTGCAACTAGTGCGTAAAGTAGCACTTTTTCGCACGAGTTGCGAATCGAGTGCTAGGCGATCACACGAGGCGGAAAAGGCGATGCGCACGTGTTGTCAAAATTCGCTTTGAGGGGAGGTTTGAGGGCAAAGTGTTTTTTTTTGTGTGCGGAGCGCGGAAAAGTCAAGGTCATGCGTAAAGCTTCGCTTTACGCACGAAAAACGGTACCGAAAAGTGAACTTTTTGGGCAGGTATTGTAAAAAAACATATTCACTATTGAAAATAGCCCGCCCGTTAATTCTTCTAGATTTTCTTCACCGAAGCGATTCTGTTCTCCGTGTCAATAAATTTTTTCTGCCAGTGTGGGTCAGTTAACGCTTAACCTCCGAATCCCCCTGGAGCGTCATCGCAATGATGTCAGATTGTATTTTAGTGTCACCCGTATCATCATCGTCCACACTACAACGTAATATGAATTCAATGTTAAATACCAGCATATGCTAAACACATGTATGTTATCGAGAATTAGTACCGATTTATTTCTTCAATCTATTGAGGCAATTTGACCTTGAAATGAATGACGCAATTTATTTGTATTTATTTTGCAGGGAGAGGTGTACATTTCATTCGATTCTCACTTTATTCGTTTACTGAGAGTCTAAATTTATTTGAATTTCTATTATCGATCTCCGGCTTGCAATGGAAAATTTGCAAATCAAATCGTGCGATGGAATTTCTTCAATCACCTGTATATTATTTTTTTAATATTGCTATCAATGATATTTATATCGAAAGACCAAGAAACCAATTTTTGAATGTTGAGTAAAAAATAACCGAACTAGTCTCGCTTCCCCTGGCCCATTGAAATAAGTCCATATTGAAAAATCCGGCGAAAACTGAAGTATTTTGTGAAATCTACGATTTCTCGGTGTGATTTTATAATCGACTATTAATTATTCTGCGACATCCCAGGAATTCAGAACAATAGAAAATTGAAAATAAACTCGGATCGCTCCCTCCATTCAATATTTTACACAACACGATATCTGTCATCAACATGAAACATTTTTCCCAGAACATTGATAAATAGACCGATCTATCCAGGTCAAAATGGTCCCATAATAACAGTAATTTGACAGTATCTGAAATTCCATCAACACAATTAACAGAACATCACATCCACGCTGAAGCCAATTGATTCCCTGGATAAATACCAAAAAGAATTTTTAAACAAAAACTCTGAACATTTCTCGCATTACCTGACGCAATTATTTAATGAAAAAAGCGAAAAATTGAATTTCTGATGACAATTGCCAACAAATTTCCATTGTTCCTTTCCCAAAATTCTGTCGGCAACCCGGGATTTGTCATCAGTATAAACCCATCGTTCCCTGAGCATTGAAAAAACGAGCTATTTAAATGGAGTGCAAAATTACCACTTGACAATGGTAAATTGACATTATCCCAAATTCCAAAAGATTGATTAGCCTTCAGCGAAGATCTGGAGCGTATTACACCAACGCAATTAACATAACAATGTGAAAATTACGAGTAATTGAGACAATTTTGTGTTATTGCGCAATTGTTAAATCTCTGGAAGGCTGAAGCTGTCGTTTATCAAAGAGCCCACTGTCATTCATTAAATCGTAACGATCTATAAAAGCTGAACGACTGTTTGTGTTCATTCAGCCAGAAATTTTGTATCGAAAACAAACCGAAGGAACTTCCTCATTGTTCCTGGAGCATTAGGAGCGCTCGATGAGCGAGTTAAAGGGGTTTGTGGAACGGAAAAATTGTGGTATTGTAGTTTAATTTGCCTGGTAACAGTGAGGAGTACCTTTCTCCCACACTGAGGCCCCTACAAAGCGACGGGTGTGACTACTTTTTTTTACTAACGGACAGCTCGCCGGCAACTCTCTGGCAAAATCTACTGTCATTGACCTCGCATAGCGACCGCTGCAGGCCAATCGCGTTCGATTTAACTAGTGAAAAATCTCCCGTTCGATGAGATCAGACGGGGGATTGAAGCAGAATGAAATCCTCAGGTTTTTATATCGGGAGTATCTTCAATTTGGACAGAACTAGTGAAATCTTGGATGAGGGCGGTCACAGAAATTTTGTTAATGTTTTCGAAAGGAGGAAATACACTGAGGAAATTATTTTTGTCAAATACTCATTCACTTGAGAAAATAATTTAGTTTTGGAAGGCATCAATTGCAGGTAATCCTGATTAATATCCGTGACGACAAGTATTTTATACTACCCAAGGAACAATGGAATTTACCGATACCATGTAAAAGTCCCGGGTAAGACCGGTAAATGTCCGGTAATTTACCGGTAAATTGTTGGCTGGGTAGAGGATTATTATATTAAAATATTCAATTCCTTCCAATTATTTGGTAAACAATTATTTGGTAAGGCACACAATAAAATATTCTGTTTACGAAGAAGTAGTGTTGATTAAAAAAAAATAAATGAGGCAATTGAGTCCATCCAAATTGCACACAACGGAAATATTTCCCCGAATTTTGCAAAGTGAATTGCAATGAAATCGGGTGGGAAAATTTTCCAACGTTTTTATAATTGTTTGTAGCTAAAAATATCCATTGACACTTCACTCATTTCAGGTGAATCAATTCATTTCCTTCCATCGCGTCAGCAATTAATTAAAAGACACTCCGAGTAATCGAAGACTCTCTCGTTTCTCATCAGATTATATTTAGTAATGATACGATGGTCTGAAAAAAATCAAGCAGGAAGCCGGTGGAAAGAATTCAAACACAATATTCATTACAAGATAGAAGATAGAAGAATGCAAGTGTGTTACAAGGACACTCGTAAGTGATGACGCGATCCTAGAATAACTGAGCAACATATTTGCGAAAATCGAAAATTCCGGGGGGAATGCTGAAGGTCCCGTGATGTAACTCAGAAATTCCGGGCTCGTTGAGATTGTAAAACCGAATTTTTTCCATAAATTTATTGTTAAAAGTCTCTGCACAAAAATCACTTTTTTCTTTTTTATTTATTATCCAATCTGGGCCATCAGTGAATATTCAATTCGCATGATGGCTTTAAATGGCACAGCCCAATCTGCAAGAGTCCCTCAGCCAATTAAAACAATCAAACCTCCATACTCTCTACACTTTCGGCTAATGAGACTTTACTCGGCCTTGCTCAGCCGGTGTGACGTAATTAGCAAGAAATTTTATTTGAGTACTGATTTTTCCGCTAATGAAAATTGTACCGAAATTTATGAGAATTTTATTAAAAATTACAATTCAAAGACAAGAAAATTTTTATTTTGGTAAATTTTTCAATTTTTAATCATTTGAATATTCGGTGGAAGCTATTCTCTGAATATTCACGTTTCGTCAGAAATGAAAATAAACAGTGGAATTTTTAACTTTATCTTTCGTTTTTCAAGTTCCCAGAATTTTTAGAAAACTCGGGAGTCTCTCGATTTTGCCGCGCATCGCCAGGAGAGATTTGATTTCCAGTAGAATCTTGTCTCCCTAATTTTGATCGCAAGTGAAACGTGTCCATCGATTTGAGGACAAATACAATTGAAGTTCTGGATTTCCCATGTCAGCGCGAGTATTCAATTTTGCTGACCGATGAATTAACCATCGCCGGCCGGCAAAATACGATATATACCAGTTCCTCCTGTCAAACCCCACCCAAGAATTATATTTAGAAACTCGGAAAGATCCGAACGCGTTAGAAACACAAGCCCTTCTCGTCTCTCCATTTCTCATTGAGCTAGGATATTTTTCCCCTTCGTACGATCAATTTACCATCGCTCGTTATAAATCCAAAAATACTAAATACTGCGCATCGCAAATAACAGCCTCCGCCAGGCGGTTCAAATTCAAAATATGCAAACGAATGAAAAGATTTTTAACTTGCCCCGAATGAAAAAAATTCTCCTAAAATATAAACCAAACGATAAACTAAAAAAATATAAATCTCTGTTTGCACCGTCATCGAATTGAAGAGAACATTTTCTTAATTACCAACAATGTCTAATGAAATTACATAAAATACAGAACAAGTGATTAATTGAAACAATAACTTACACACTGCCATATTGACAATTAATTTTTGAACTCGTAGTCCTGCTGACGAATTGACCGCTTCAAGATACGGAGCTGTACTGCGTCAGTTGAAAGTCATAACGTAATACCCTGGACAGTCGACGAGTCGTGATTTCAGTGCGCCTGCGCGCGCTGCATCTTACCGGCAATTTACGAACAATTATTACCAGTCGCGTGAGTCATCGCTCCCAATGACAACAGTCCTACGACATAGAAAATACATTGGGAATTGAATTGAATTGGGAATTGTTTTTTTTCCTTCCAATTCTCATAAAATTGTAGATTTACTGGTTGACGAGAATTTATGGCCACTCCATCGGCAGTCTCTCTCTCCCCAAGGAATGAAATTTTTTCTGAGTTGTAAACACGATGACGAAAATCATCATCGCGCCTGCAAATGCCATTCGCATTAGAACAAACGGTCCTTATTATTCCGATTTCTTTATTTATTAATTAATAAATAGACGAGGAATAGAATGATCTGGATAGCTCGCGCTGGCTCACCGAATTCCCACGAAATATCTATCTGCAATAGTGTTATTAGAGATGATGATTAACATAACTTAATGGGACAACTGGGGGGACAAACAACCGGGATCAATGCAAATTCCATTTGACCATTCCATTCTATCGTCATTGCGTCATTAGCGCTGAGTTAATCAACGAATTAGCATTATTAACAAAATCCTCGAGACTGATAAGGAGGAAAACAAGCGGCGAGAACAGTTTCAACATAAATCAGAATGATCGACATTTTTAATAATTGTAGTCGTCTAAAAAAAATCCTCGACAAAACTTTGAAACATTTCCCATCTTTTCCGCCCAATTGACATAATTTTTTACCAGTTTATCTGTCAACTATGCTCCTTACATTAAAATAATTAATTATAAACCAACTATAAGTTTCTCGAAAGATATTAACAATGTGTGAACTAAATGTTTGACAAAATGTGTGAATTTTTTGTACAAAAAAATTTTGGGAACCTCCACAAATCTGTTGCCTTATTTGCGGCCCTGGTCTATTGAAGTTTTCGCGTGTACCGACGGAGGCGCCCCTCGCGTGGAGCTTCTGGAATTCACCGCAAGGGGGCCATGTGACTTACCATCAGAGTAAAAGTTTCAATTCAATTATTTTGTAGGGTGCAATGATTATTTTGGAAAACACAAATTATTAAGCTCTGTGTAAGTTAATTATTGAGGGCATAAGAATCCGTTTTTTGAAAAATAATCATTCCCCCTGGAAAATAATTGGATTGAAATTTTTACTCGGATGGTAAGTGTTATGACCATTTAAGAGGGCATGTGGCTTACCATCAGAGTAAAAATTTCAATGCAATTATTTTGTAGGGTGAAATGATTATTTTGGAAAGCATAAATTGTAGTAATCATTCCTCCTACTAAATAATTGGATTGAAATGTTTACTCTGATGGTAAGTTACATGGCCACTTATTTCTCTATTGTGAACGTATCTATCTGAATTTCAGAGAAGGGAAGGAGAATACAGACGTCTGAACAATTGTGCCACAATAATAGTTTATTAACCCAATGATTTTGAGGACTCACCTGACCGTGAGTAAAAGGACACGCCATTCGTTTAGTTTTTTTCCCTTTAAATATCTACAGTTTTCATATTAGCAATCTACGTATGATACAATCACTTCTTTTCGGGCTCCTTCTTGTTATCTTTCATTCCGGTACCGACTTCACCGTGTCTTCGCTCCCATATAAGACGATGCTTCTGTTTCATTAGGACATCGCGAACATTTGGATGGGCACCTAAATCGCCATCTGAAGTTTTGACAGAAGAGATTTTAGTGAAAATTAGCAGATTTGGGGTGAAATATACTCTACACAAAGTGTCACAATATCATAATTGTTGCTCCCTTGATGCACAATATCCTTTTGTCGCTAGTTGTTAATTTTTACGCAAAAGGTTTATCGAAAATCTTTATCTCTGGAGTTTGAGAGCTCCACTGGAAACTTACCCCAAGGAAAAATAGACTCACTTCACTGAATTTATTTCAAAAGACATGATTAATGCTTGAACTTACGCTGTGCCATCCACTCGCCCGCTGCATGTTCATAAATTTCGTATAAGTGATCGCAGGCTTCCTTCCTGTCTTCAGGATTGTACATACAGCAGTCCTCGTGTCTGCTTCTCAGAATGCTCAGAATCTCATCGTCGACCAGCCTAATTAAATTGTGCAGAAGACATGTCATTACTATCAGAACAACTGTCATTGTGAAATGAAGTAGGATCGATTGTTCCCTCAACAATTTTCCTGAACATCAGAACTTGTCTTTCAAACATTGAATTCTCACTTAAATGACTCGATATCAATTGTCGCAAAACAATACAGTCAAAAATAAATTGTACAAAAATACACTTATCGGAATTTGCTAATTTACGCCAGAACTAGAGTCGATGAATGTCATAAAAAATATCTTTCTCAACTGGACAATAAATACTTTAGATTCTAAAATAGATCAACTGTGGTTGAAGAATCTGCACACGTTTCAAGCAAAATTTGATAATGAAAACAAATTAAACGCTTTCAAGACTTGCATTCAGAAGTGAAATACCTCATCCTGTGGGGAATCAAAATACTTTCCGACCCTTTAAAAGCTAAATAATTTTTAAAAAATGAAAATCACTTGTCTCGTTCGTATTGACAATTGGCTTCATAATGGCACACGAAATCATCAGTGTAGCACTCATCCATCGTGGGGACCCTTTTGAATTTTCGATGATACCATGGATAGTGCTGTTGATTGGGCACAACAATTTTTTCTGTCAACAATGAACAAAAAAACCTCATGAGTCGGAAAACCATAACAATTTTACAGCTAAGTCTCCTCGGCTGCTGTGCATAACCTCAAAAATCATACGATTAGATAATACCTCGGAACCAGACGACTGGAGCCTCAAGAGTTTCGTACACCGACCACAAAAACTTGTCCAGGCCACTCCGTGGATCCATGGAGTACCGCTTGAATTAATCAATCTCCGAGAAAATAGTCTTTCTGGAAACTCTTAAATTGTAAGAGGAGCGGAGAAAATGGCAGTGTATCGAGCCACCGACAATTCCGGGGTGGGGGGATATCACTCCAGATTCCCCAGCGCCATTTCCCAATCATAATATCCGATCCTCACCCCAATGCAGCCGTTTTGCCCCCAGTAATGAGTAAATCACCGAAAAAATCTAGGAATTCACCTCGAGAGGGGTTTATATTTGTAAAAGACTTGGGAAGAGTCGAGCAATCGGCTGTTTTTGAACCTGCCGCCATCACCAGTGGCACCCTCGTCGCAACAAAATGGCGGCTGCCCCACTGCTGAAAGTCGCCCCAAATCCATGACGTAACGCACTTTCGAACGAAAAGCCTTTGGACGAGCGCAAATAGAGGAATTTTCATCAGTAGCCATTTTGTTCTCGACGGAAGACTGAATTCAGGTATTAAAATTTGCCTAAGAAAAAAGATAAATATTGTTTTACTGAAATCTATAATGAATGAGGCATTCGTAATAAGTTATTCATTAAAAGAGTGAAGTAAAATACACCAGTATTGATATCATTGGATAATCGTTGGTTTAGAATACGTTTTTTTGGTAAGACATTTTGGAAGATTATTGACGGTGTACTCAAGAGTGAACCAATGCTAGGACACTGAAGAATACGAAAGTAGAAACATCAGATCGTAGGAGATGTCTGGTACATTAGTCGATTCAGGAAATTGAAGCATGTGAATGGATGCTAATCGATTGATCCTCTTGTCCTGTCCATTTTGTACTCATGATAATGATGAGATTCATCAGGAGTTCGTACCAATGAGCTTGCAATATTTATATCATTTTTTTTTACACACAAAATGGAAAAAATAGGGAGCTTTCTCGAAATGAAAACATTGTTTTTGTTTCAACAATTTTTCTTGTTTGCAATTGGATATGATTGGCTCGTGACAATTGTGATGCAGAAAAATTTTATCTGAATTGGAGAAAGAATTGGTGGATTGCAATGAGTTGCTTTTTATTGAGGGAGAAATTTTCATGAAGTTTTCTGTTGCAAGGGTTCACACGTGAAAAAATTCAATAAGATTTTTTAGAGGATTTTATATCGAATTTTGTATTGATTTTCCTATGAAGTTCAGGGTCATTGGAGTCTGAAAATCATCACAAGAGCCATATGGACATTATGTTGAGGGTCATATGCGGTATGTTATACCGAAGAAATTTCCATAGGGAAAGTTAAATTCATTCTTATGATTTCCCATAGAAAATTCTATACGATCTTTAAAGCTTCAAAGGAGAATAATTGTCCTTGAATCTGCAAAATGGCAGAATGATTCAAATAATTTATTATAATTTCTCTAATTATAGAGTTAAAGTCGTAATCTTTAACTTCCTGTACAAAAACGGTCTTTATGAAAATTTTATCGTTTCTCTCACATTTGCTATTGGCTGATTAATGTTTCTAATCCAGTCGTCTGCCCATGTCATTTTAATCGGATACAATTCTCTTGATTTTCGTTGAAAATTCGTTGTTCTAACTAGGACGTCCAATTATAATTGCAAAGAACTTGTTGAAAATCATTTCCAACTCTCAGTTTGTTTTACAAAAATGTCTTCCAAAATTTTCTGCTGGTATTCTTGGATTTTTTTTGAAAATATTCGTCAAGTGTTTCAACTAGCGCCTTATATAATAGCATATGGGACATATGATGCCAATTCGGCTGCCAAGATTATTGCCGAGTCCTCTAGCTGAGGGCCTTCAGAATCTGAGAAAGAAAACATTAATTTTCAATAAGCCATCAGCTAAAAATCCAACTGGAATTTTTCGTTGTAGTACAGGTGAAAAAAAGGGATTTTTTCACTTCACGTGCAGAAAACTTTTTTTTTCTCTTATCAGTATTATAAAATATCGTACAACAGACATAGGAAAAAAGTACTCACTAACGACTATAAGGATTGAAGACCAAACCAAAAGCCGTCACACACTCATCCATAGTTTTTTTTTCATGGAACGGAGGCTATTTAAACATTCATCAGCTAGAAACCGAAAAATGATTTCCCGTAGATTTTTGACAGTTCCCAAGTGCGACAAAATTTGAGAAAGCCTTCCTGGACAGTAAAGCCCGTCAATTTACTAAAATTTCTCGGCCAAATGCTGTCCTTCACGACAAATTGGGCTCACCCTAGATTAATCAACTTTTGTCACCCTTAGGAATTCTCCTAAAGCAACGGGAACCCTTAAATTCTTATCCTCCACTGGGAAAATTCCGACCATTTTTCACTCAATCTCTCTTTCAGCTGTATCGTAGTATAAGGGAGATGAGGGGCGGAGCGGAGCGTCTTTAATTGCCAATAACTCGCCAATTAGCAGGTGAAATTTCTCAATGTCTAGTTGATATTCAAGCTATTTTTGCAAGACTGACTTATCTAAATCTCACTTTTCAATCGGAGGATATTGATCATTAATCACGTTGTGTTTTGACTCCCTCATTTACCATGATCATCTGATGACACCAAGTGCTCTTAGAGTAACAAATTGATCTCATATTATTTCCATAGCTTCGCGGAAAGTTCGATTGTCCTCCCCAAATGACGGAAAGAAAATAGCTTATTCCGTCCCGCGAATATCAAAAAAGAAACCTTGAACCTGCACAAATGACGTTCTTTGCTTGATTTACAGAGAAAAATCGAACTTATTCGCCCAGTTATGGCAGATAATTCAATGCGTATCTAGGAAGGAAAACTAGACATTCACAGGCTGGTTGGAATTCCCAGTTTTGCTCCCTTGATGTACGATATACTATTATCTTGATATTTCCACTAGAATCCCCTGAAAGACGCTCTCCCGCCCGCATCCCCTCAACTTTCCACACTCCGAAACACAAAAGAAAACCTCAAAAAGCTCTACGTATCGTATTATCGTTCTGTACCACTAGTATCTCTCCAAAAAAATCAGCATGATTCGTGCAAAAATAACAAAAAAAAAAGACAAATAAAAAATATAAAAAAAGAGTAAACTGGTATGACCTCCAGCAGAGAAAGCACCGTACTCATAGAAGGCAGTTTCTATCCTTGTAGGTGTCCCAAGGTGATACTGAGAGCCTGTGGACCCGAGCCGGGTGTGTTCCCCATCCCGAATATCGAATATGGAGTCAAAGCGTCACGAACGAGGTCGCCACTCGCGGTCAGACACTCCGGAGGCTCCATCACCGCCGAGCTATACCACAAGCCACCAGGAGACCCACAAGAGATCCCATCCGCGTCATTCCCCGTCGCCAGGGCACAGGACCGGTAGATCATCACGCACCACATCAACCGAGAGAAGACGAAGGCGCAGAAGTTGTTCCAAGCAACGCTCACCACTAACAACCTCACGAAGACGTTCGCGATCTAGTGAACGTTCGAGGAGGCACTCGAGACGCGATAGAACGCCCTCAAGATCACGGGGGAAAAATCGATCGCGCGACAGACGGAGAAGTAGATCAAGAAGTGTCAGTAGAAGTTCAACGAATAGCCCAAGTCGAAGTAGAAGCAGAAGCCGAGGTCGTGGGGTAAGGGATCGTCATCGAGAGGGCAGGAGACATCATCGATCACCGGATTTTGATCATCATGGTGAGCAAGTTGAAGTTGTTCAGCCAATTTTAAAAGCAACACCCGTTGTTCCATTACAATCCAATGCCTTTGCCAATGATGGCAGTTTCATGGAGATGTTCAAGAAGATGCAGGAGCAGATGCCACCAGTTCAGAAGCCAACGACGTCGACTCTTGAGGAGAAACCCGTAGCACCACCACCCCTGATGGTGGGAAAGAGACGTGGGGGGAGAATTCTGAAGACTGGAATGGTTGCAAAACCGAAGACAGAGGAGAAGGGTGAACAGCCTAAGGATGCTTGGTCTTTGTACATGGCGGAGGTTAAGAAGTATCGGGAAGTTTGTTGCCAAGAGGAGGACAATACCCGGCCTCTTGTCAAATAATTATCTCAATGATAATTTTTATGTTGTAATTATATCGATTATGGACAGTATCAGAACAGAAAACAACTGGGAAGAGTGATATCTTTAGGAAAACAGAGATCAGGTGATTGATGAACAACTAAGAGCTCAATCAACAGCCAAAGTAGAGAGAGAAGCCATTTGGATTGTCATTGAGAGGCCAGGAGACATCATCGACCATCAGATTCTAGTCACTATAGTGAACAAGTTGAGGTTGTTCTGGATCTACAAGCAATACTTGTTCCACTGCAATCCACTACCTTTGTCAATGATGACAGTTTCATGGAGATGTTGAAGAAGATGCGGGGGCCGATGCCACCGGTTGGCTATTGAGACGCGAAGAGGAATTTCCATAATTGTAATTGTTATCAAACCGAAGACAGAGGAAAAGAGTGACCAATGTACTGATGCCTCGTCCGTGACGGAGGTCATGATGTATCGAGAAGTCTGCTGCCAGGAGGAGGACAATACCAGGCCTCTTGTCAGATAATCATCACCTCAATGATGATTTTTGTGTTATTATTATATTGCTAATGGACAAAAAATACTGTCAGAACTGAAAGAAGGGAGAACAGTAGAATCTTTCAATGATTGGTTTTATCATTTTTATTCCATTTCCTCTTTAGTGCACACTAAACAATAATGAAGAAACTGTGAAGATATCTAATGACACACGTGCTTGGTCTTTAATTAGGATAAGAGAATGTTCATTATTAGGAGATAATTGGTCAGAGCGAAATACGATGCGTACGGCTGTAATTATTCTTTCGTTGTGAATTGGTGTAATTGAGCAATAGAAAATAGATTCTAATCGTAAATGAATTGTTTGATGAGTTGCACTCATATTTTATTATTAATATTTATTAACAGCAAGGAATCACTGAGCAAGATGAAGAAAGAAGATCTCACTTTGGAGTATCTCCAAAAATACAAGACAGTACCTTACGATCCGAGGTTCCCCAATACAAATCAAACCAGGTAATTGAGGATGATTGATCCTTCAGTTCTGCCTAAGGCTGGGTTTGGGGAATTTTCTAGACATCTATCTAAAGGAGTTGATGCTCTGTTTGGAAGGGCTTCTTTGTTAGGTAGAATATCATTCCAGACCTAAAATCGTCTCATTATTTTCAATAGAAATTACTGAATTACTAGAATTACTTTAGTAGTTCTTTACTAATTTAGAAATTTAATGTTCGCGGGAGAAATTTACGAAAAATAGCACAAAATTTACGCTTACTTAACTTTTCTCCTCAATTTTTTGGATAATTCAGTTTTTTTTTATCCCTAAACTCTCAAAAATTCCGCAGAATCCTTGACTCACTGATTACGACCGCAAGCAAGGGAAATTTCCCTCCCGAGACAAACATACATGACAATTCCTACGAAAACGACATACTGGAGACTGACTTTCCGACATTTTAGATTTCATGACCTGTCGTCTAACTCCACGATTATAATTTTTCTTGTCGGCCGTAATTACTACTAAAAATATTGCTAACTTATTAAACTGTCGATAATATGAAACAATTTTATTTAATAGTAAGTTATGAACATTTAAGTCAAGTCATTTTACCCCAGCCCCCCTTATTCAGACTATTTACATATTTAAAGCTTACCAGATAAAAAAAGGGGCCCAAAAAAAATTCATGTGACCTACAGTTTAATGTTTGATTGTCAGTGGGTGTATTACGCCTCTCGAGATTAATATTTACCGTTACATTTTCAATTTACTGGTAATAAATATAATTCAGTGGGTGTAGTTGACATGACAATAGAGCTACTGAGCTACTGAGAGCCCTGGTTTTTCGTATTGAGCCCCGAAGCTGCTCTGTATTTAATTGAGCATCTATTGAGAGCTTTAGTTGTTATCAATATCTTGTTCATCAATTATCGTATTGCTGTTGCTTTGCAGGAACTGCTACCAGAATTACATCGATTTCCATCGTTGCAAAAAGGTTCGCGGTGAAGAATTCGACGCTTGCCAGTATTTCCAAAGAGTCTACCGGATTCTCTGCCCAAATGCCTGGATTGATAAGTGGGACGAGCAGGTTGCTGAGGGCAGATTCCCCGGACGTATTTAAAATACACCTGCTCCCTTCTGGGCAGTTTGTTATAAATCCATTATTGGTTAGTCATTTCAACTTTTACGCAGGTAATTTACAAATGTTTGAAACGAACAAGGTCTGCTGAAAATAATGTAAGCTTGAGAATAAAAATTAAAAATACATAATTAATTCATTTAGAATTCGACGTCTCTTTTCTTTTTTTCTACCGTCTTTTTAATTCCACTGGAATTTCCACTATTACTAATGTGGTTAAATTGTATGAGCCAGAAATTGTCATTGAAATTGATAGAATTGTCTAGCGACTTGGCTAGTATTTTCTCGTGAGTGAAGCCATCACGTGGGGATTTACACGTACTTCTGTAACCAAGTGACTCAGTCATGTTGTTCTTCGGTTGTCACAACATAAATCAGCAAAACCGTTACAGAAATGGCAGGTTTGAAGTTAATAGAGGAATATTCATCAAGTTCAGAAGATGATGAAGTCTCCTGCTGCGAGATTTTAGAGGAGACAATTGAAAAGAAGAGGTAAATATTGACGATTCATCGCCTTCTGCGTAGGTTATGTTTGCAAGAACGGTTCAATGTCGTAATTTTTTTCAGTGTGCCTTTACCAAAGTTTACTCCAGTTGGGGTAGGTCTGGAGCATGGCGAGACAATCGTTGATGATCCTGCAGAACATGATGGACGAGTTAGATCGTTCAAACATGAACGAGGGAATTGGGCAACACTTGTTTATGCCGATTGTGCGTATATTCTCTTCGACTATCTGAAATAATCAACAATTGTAGTTTTTTTAAGTTGCCTGGAGTGTCAATCATGAATAATCAGTTCCTCTCAGCGTTCAATAACGTAGCACTTTTCTCTCGGCATATGGAATAATGAACCTTTCATATGAATCTCCCTAGACGAGCCAAGTGAAGCCCTTCGTTCCTGGATGACATCGGTGAACACTGCAATCCCTTCAGGCAATCTCATCCTCAATGACTGTCACTTGAGCCTCAGTCGCACTTTGATTCTAAAATATCACTGGATAGAATCATTCAAACAGAGTCTTGGAGAGCTCACCAGATCAACCCCAAAATTCAGCCTTCAATTAACAAACGTTAGGATCTACTGTAACGAGGAAAGAACCAGGACATTCCTCGGTCTCGAGTATCAAAGCCTCGATCAAATCCTCACAAATTACATGGTTTCATTGAATAAACTGCTGTCAGAATATCAACTTCCTCTCTTTTACGAGGTCAATGAAGTTTACTTTACATTTTATTTTGCAATATTCACATTTCCTCACATTTCCAGAAGAATTAATTAACGTAATACTTATTTGTTTTTCTTCCAGGATGCTTCCTACCACATAAGTTTCCTGTGGTTCCTCGGGGACAAGGAAGAGGACCTCAAAAAATTAATCCCCACTCTCAGCGACAGTTTATCCGAAACGATTTCCAATAATTTTGAAAATAGTTACATTGATATTGGGGAAATTCACTGTAAAGTAGGTAATAAATTGTACAAATGGCCACTGCGGTAGCAATAGATAAATAAAATTTTGAAAAAGCAAAACTTGAATCGTCTGAAAATTACCAATATTTCATTAATTCATAATTGCTTGCGCCACTTCGCTCGATAATTTTATTGCATTTCCATTGCAAATTATATTAGTTATTGATTTCTTCTAGTGATATGTTCAATAGAAAATATTGTGTAGAAAAATTCACTAAAAATCATTTTCTAAGATTTATTTACTCTACTTTTGTTTTTCGTTTTATCGACGACAATTGAAAAAAAACATTGATAAATTAAGTTTTACTGTTCTCTATTCGAGGTAAATCAAAGTTATTCGACATTTTATATTACATTATGTACATTCCTACATTTCCACAAGAATCAATCAATTTATTTCCTAAATTTTTTCCTGTCGAGATGCTTTTAATCGCACAAGTTTCATGCAGCTTTTTCAAAAAATTTTTGAAAATAGTTACATAAACACTGGCGAGATCTATTAAAAAGTGAATAACAAAATATACAAACGAGAAATGAAATAATAAACTTGACAAAAAAAAACGAATATAATAAATAAATTACGTGAATGGTCTAATGACAACAATGTCATGTGGTTGTTTATACAAAATAGCTGGCTGGCCCCACAAATCCCTCCAGGCATCACAAACTTCCTCGGATAAGCTGGCCATAAGAGTGCAAACCGAGGGATTCTGAATCGTCAATCCAAAGCTAGGAATCCTGGTGATTTTCTCACATCCGGTTACATTAATCAGCATCAGAGTAGGCCTCCTCCCAACCAAAGCCTCCAACGATACTTGAGTCACTTCAGGATTATCTCCCAGCACAAATTTCGACAAATTCTGACACTTCTCCAGCACCTCCAGTACGTCCGAGTTACTGAGATTACACCCAGTCAGTTCCAAAGTCTCCAAACTCATGAAAATCGATTTCAATCCGCTCATCATCACCTCCAGAATGGAATTCCTCGCATTGTATGTATTCGAGATACTCAAATTAACGATCTGCCGCTGTAAAAAACACTCCACACTATCTCCCTGGATAAAATTCCCAGAAACATCCAGATTTACCAGACTTGAGCTGATCGTCGTTGCTGGGAACCTCTCTAACAGGCACGATCGCAGATTGAGAGTTTGGAGAAACCTCAAGGATCCAATTAATTCTCCAAGTTTCTCCTGGCTCTCTGGACCAAGCGGATTGTAACTTAGATCGAGGACTCGCAGTTGTGAAGGAAAATTATCAATGGCCCCCAAAAATTGATGATCAATATCACATCCCTGGAGATGCAACTCCTGGAGGACTGTGAGCCTCCCCAGAGTTTCATTGACACTCTCCCCTAAATCGTACAAAGTCCCCGATGACAAGTGTAGCACCTGAAGATTCTTCTCATACTCCAAACTCCTCAAAATGGGCATCAGTTCGAGGTCCAACCCCTCGTCACTCTTCAACCTGAAGATTCCAGTATTTTTGCACGATTTCAAAGACCTCAAAAGCTCTGGATCATCCAGGTCGACTGCCATGGCCCTGCATATCTTCTCAAAGCGTTCGACAATAGATGGCACTTGAAGGTCCAGCACTCGTCCAGCAAGCCGAAGAACTCCTTCATTCTTATAAATAATATTAACAATATTATCAGCGTGAAGAACATTACCAGAAGATGTCACCAGCTCGATTCTTCCTCGACACCCAGTCCTCTGCTCAAACTTCCCCACAACATCATTCACCAAATTCGTAATTAAGCTCTCACTGTCATCCTGAATCCTCAATTTAGTCTTGATAATACTGTTATCCAACTCAATTTCAACTCTCACTGCATCTGATTGTCTGCTCTGCAGATCAAGTCTCTGGCCTCTCATCTGCGAGCTGATAGGATCCAGATGATGAAACACAGGAGATGGGGTCCTAGAGTCCAAATTCCTGGTGAATCCAGCAGCCAACAATGATTTCTGCTTGGATTTCCTCGGAATTCGTGAAGAATGGGATGTGCTAACAGTGAAAATATCCGAATTTTCAGAGAGAACACTGTCTCGACTGTTCTCATCCTCTCCCACGAGTTCCACCTCCTCAGGACCGTCAATCCTTCGCCTCTTAGTATGTTTCTCATCATTGGGAGTTAAATTAGATGATTTTCGTTTGAAGGATTCCGAATGTTCGTTGCTGGGCGTGCTTCGTCGTTTGGGCGTTGGCACCTGAACATCTTCCTCTAGCCAATTGTCCTCATCAATCAGAGCTTCTTCACTATCGATCAGCGGTGCCACGTTTCGTTTGGGACTCTTAGGCGTCATAATTCTCGATCTGTTCGATTTCAGACTCTCGATCGTTCTCCTGTAGATCTCGCCCGCAGAAATCCTTTTCTCCTCCGG
>JAPYZM010000222.1:0-56397 GCA_030522845.1 Psyttalia concolor
TAGGCCCCGACAAGTCGGCATCCTCATCAGCGCCGGTGGTCCCCCCCCCCCGGGTAATTCACAATTCTCCTCCACCCACACCGTAAAAACAAAACCGGGGGTTGCAATCCGGTCTCTCTCTCTTCGTTCCGGTCTCCCCCTCTCGGTGTTCCGCGGAAGCACCAAGCACGACATTTCTTGTTGGCATACACACCCGGACAACACACAAATACCACACAAAAACTCCCCAGTTGGAGCCCAGTGTCGTCGACAGGGAAACAAAAAAATCAAGAGTGACAATATTTCCCTCAATATCGTCGTGTCAAGTGAACAATTATCCAGCCGAATCCTCGGGGAAACGTTCACTTCTGTCGGAAAACACGGGGGGGGGGGGATGATCAGTGTTCCTGGTGTGTACAATCTGTGGTAATAAAAACAAAATAGCTGAGCTGGGGGAGAGGCGACAGCGGGGGAGAACAAAATAGTGAATAATTCGGTGTTAAAGGCAATTTGTGAAACAAAAAATCTTGAGAGAGGGGAAAAAAGGAGAGGAAAATAAGAGATTTCTCCGTTCCCGAGTGGCCTCGAGGACGGGCATAAAACGGCCGCAGAAATTGGGCGAATCGCAAGCAAGTATCAGACGTCGTCGTGCGGTAAAGCAACGTCGCCGACGGTACGCCGCATAAGTACAAGTGATACATTGAACGAGGGTAATATACCTGAGGAACGTTTGACAAATTTTGATCGGAAAAATTTGGATAAAATTGATAATAAAACAGGGGATAGCAACGATTGTTCAGTTATTGCTGGTGGAGATTGTGAGAGGGCCTCATCGCCGTTGTTAACGGCGACTGATACACCGAAGAATCATCAGATTAATACGGAAGTAACCTCGACGGCGCGTGTCGTCCGCGAGGTACAAAGCACAGACAAGACGACCATCAACATTGGTGTCGCAATGAACCACGTTAATGAACAGGATAACCTGAAGCAGCTCAATCTAACCCCTGTACAGGTTAACGAAGTCGAGGAGATGGATACCCAAGAGGGTGAGTAATTTCAGTTCACTCAGTTTGGGTTGGGGCGGGGGGTGGGGGGCATTGGGAATGCTTCCGGGGATTTTTGAGGTTATTTTGGCGGGGGACAAAGACCTTGGGGATGACTGTTTGGCTCGTGGATGCTTGGGGCGGGTGAAACGCCGATTCTCGGGGATTCGTCAGTGGAAAGTTGGAAGTCGAGATCTCCGGGAGAGGTGGGCTGGTGTTCGATGGGATCTCTCGGTTGATTTATTGGAGTGAGGGAGTCTTGGCAGGTGTTCTGAGGTTTTAGGAGATCATTGAACATTTATTTCTCTCTTCAACGAAGATTTCCCGATCCGCTGGGAAGATGGACCTTTTTTTGTTGGATTGTTCTGGGGAAGGGGCTGGGAATGTTTACTGGAGGGTTCCTCCTTCGGGCAAGTCAAGCAATGGAGGCTGTCAAGTGTCCAGCAATTCAGACTATTTGATGGAGTCTTCTTGTCAGGTGTTTTTAGATTTCAGCAGAACAATGGGGGACTCGAGAGAAACTTAATTTTTTTAATAAGAAAATAGAAATTGGCCAGGAAGCCGGGCAATTTTTTTTATTTGATTATTCTGATGAATATGTCGATGTTTACTGCGATCTCCATTTTTACTCAATCAAATTAATGCAGGCTGTCAGCTGTTCGACTGTTTGTCAAGCTTTTTGATAATAATTTCCGTTTTATCGTTTTACCTCGCGGTAGATCGCACTACTCTACCCGCTCGGGGGTTGACCTCGGAACCTGTCGCCCGTGAGGCAGCAAATTCACTCGTTGCATCAAGCCTCCGGGCGATAAACAACAAATTAGGGTTTTTTTTTTGGGAAGATGAGCCATTTTTTTCATCGGAGCCTTCCAACGGCGAACATGTCGCGGAGGGCGGGGCAAGATGAAACGATTTCAATGATCAATAACTCGGGATCGGCCGATTGAAATCGAATGATTCTGCGGTCATATTAAAGCTCGGATTTTGAGCTTCAATCTCCCAAAAAATTATTCACTTTCACTCTGCCGATCCTGAGTTATTGTCCATTGAAGTCAATCCCTTCTGCCCCAAGCGCGTAAAAGAATGTGTTTATAATTGCTGGAGTCTCTTTGTATGTTCTCAATTAAATTAATGAATTTTCCTTGCAGGCGGTTTATTATTCCAAGAGAATGATATGCAAGCGAGAGACCGGCATAAATTCGTTGTTTAATTAAAAATTTAATTAATTGTAGAAAGAAAAGAGCAATTTGTTCGTCATCAGCTGATTCACTCGCTCAATTTGTTGATATTTCCTGGCGTCTCGCTGCCTTTGCCCAATCGAATTGGCAACATATTTCCGTCCGATATTTGGACACTTCGCATATTTTTTAATCAAAATATTGATTTACATATTGATTTTTGCTGGCGCCTTCTTCTCAACAAAATTGACTTAAGGCAGTCCTCAAGTCAAGTGTTTTGGCGTTCCAGCATGTTGAATTCACCGGAAGCAAGTGGAGTAAAACATGCATTTTGTTTAACAATAAAAAAAATCATGAGTTGCTCGAGGAGAACTCAGTCCATCGGACTGACTTCTCAGAACTCATTTATTTCAATCTTCATAATTCAGTGATAAGTCAATCACTGGAGATCTGTTCAATCAAACAACTAAAATCATCCGTCAGTGGTGATGATGCAGTAGGGCTAGATCACCTGATGGCTTTGTTCCAAGAGTCGGAGGTCCAGGGGAATTATTTTTGTATCACAGCAACATATTATCAGTCCTCTCGCAATGGCTTCCAAATCTATAATTGAGGAGTTGTTAAGAGATCCAGTCCACTCGATTATCCTCGACAAATTGGACATGCTGGACGTGCTGGTGTATTGGTTAGTTTCCCTCTCTCTGCTAAATTAAATCAATTCATGAGAAAATTAGTCTCCACATCAGACCCTCACATATTTTATCAGAACAAACTGACTTCGGGGCACTTTCCTCACTATTCTCGACACGTGAATACCTCAGCGGACAGTTAATGGGGTAGCATAAATGATTTGTCTGAATTACCTTCCAAAAGTTGGGGATGCTGGAGCTGCTGACAGTGTCCATGCCTCCCCTGTCGTCTGAGCTGCCCCACAGCAACAAATGACGACTCCTCATGATTTTTTTGTCAGCCAAAAGCAATTGTCTCATCAAAAATACTTCCTCCAACCTAATGAGCCTCGGAGTGATTAATAGGCGATATCCCCTCCTCAATCCTCAATTTATCAGAAAAGTTTAACGTCAGTTACTCGCCCGCTATTATAAAAAACTGGAAAAAGCTGTCAAGTTGTTTAACCAACTGTTGAGTGAATTGAATTGATTTAATAAATGTCAGAGGACCTCGCTGGAGATCCATTTCCAATGAAATTCAACAATTTCTGAAGGCCTCTCTTGAGTCTCTCGATGGGTAATCATCGCTGCTCCATTTTCCTTCTTTTTTTTATTCTGCTGTTAGCGTTTTATCAAGATTAGCTGGTGATTTGGGGGGAATCTGAAGGTGCAAAGTTGACACAATTCAGTTGAGAGTGCTATTTATTATTGGTATGGGGTCTCTGGGGCGAGTGAAAGCTGTGAGAAATTACAGAAAATTGTACTCCATCTGTACGATGATAAGCTCGATGTTGTTTCAATCGAATGGTAATGAAATTATCGACTTCTTAATTATTTTATCAGCGGGTCTATCGGCAACCTAACCTAGTCAATGATACACCGATCATCTGAGTATTGTTAATGGACTTGTTTATTTTACTGGTTTTTTGGTGGGATCTGGGGGGGGAGGATTGGATGTTTTTGCTGATGAGATTGCAATGAATATTTCAGAGGCTCCCAATGACGGCCGAGGCGATGGCAGGGGTGAACTGCCACCTATTAATGGGGAATTGGAGTTCGAGCTTGCAGGCATGAACGAAGACATGACGCCCAGCTGCGTCAGTCTGGATCACGAGATGAACGAGGGTAAATTGTTCTGTTCTTATGTTTTTTTTTTTTACACTTTTTTTAGTCTCAGGGGGGACTGCCAGATTATCAACAACTCGCGCACTTTTCTACTGTTTGCGAAAGCTTTCGTGGATATTCTAATAATAGATGGATTCCAGAGTGACGCGCTCGCTGAGTTAAATACTCAGGATTTTTAGGCTTTAAGATTTCCTCGGGATGTTAGAAATAATTGGGACCTCTGGCGGTTGGGTGGACTCAGACAAATTACCTGGGGTTGTCGTTGAGGTTTTACAATTGTCGAATTGCTATTTTTTTTTTATTCTGGACACTCGACAATACTCGTCATCCGGCTTTAGAGATTTTAACTGAGGTTTTAATTATAAAATTAATTGAATGATTGGGGGCCTTGAATGTACGGAATTCTCGAGTTTATCTGAATATTTTGAGGTTAGAAGTCAACCCCTGCGAGTCGAGTTTCACCAGATGGTTCATTAATTAATCAATCTTGCGTTAATTAATTCGATATTGTAGTCTTTGACTGAAACAATATATCAGATTGGAGGTTCGCGAGGTTTTTATTCTACCTCTTCAATCGATTTCCAATTAATTGAAATCGTAAGAACCGAGTTATTAGACTGAACATACGCCTCGACGCCATTTTCTCCATTTTTATGAAGGATTTTTTTTTAACAATTTTGTTTTAATGAAAAATCAGCTGATGATGAACTTGGAATTAGCCAACGTCGAGAGTAATTTTTGGGGAAGGAAGGATTAATTATTTGACGACTTAAAAATCAGCTGTTAATTTTCCTCGAATAACCCAATACCAAAGATTGGGTTCTGCAAATTTTGCCTGCGAGGTTAAAATACGAGATAAGTTCTGGGAATGAGTCGTGTGATAAGAGCTCATGACTCATTGATAATCCTACATGTGACAAGAAAGGTATAGATCGCCATGGGCAGGGATTTATTGGAGACAAAACAATAAAAATCCACGTCCACAAGCGAGTTGGAGAACTCCTGGTTATCAGGTACAGTTCCAGCTAAATATCCGTCAAGTGTTGATGAATCTTCCTCGAAACTGGTGGACAGTACTTGATGACACTCTCTAACCTTGACTTTTATCAAGACAGGCAGGGAGTAATCGAAGGACACGCCATCAATGGCCAAGATGGCTCGCCAAGATGGCTGACAACGCCTCGATTGAATTACTTGTCGATAAAATGGACGACATTAGCGGCTCAGTGGCTGGCATTAAGTGCCATCACTTGGAAATATCTTGGAAATGTGATAGCCCGAGCCGAGAGTTTGCGGGAGGTCGCCAGGAAGAGCTGAAAATCATCCGTTAGAGGGTGAGAGCTCTAGGGGAGCCATTAAAATCCCGGAGTGTCATCTCAACAAAAATGGCCAGCAGCCGACCATTTCTTACAATATCAAATCCTCTTTTCATAAAAAACAAACATTCCAAGACCTGTTGAGACAAATAACTCTGCAGATTTTTTTATTTTCCCATGACCAGCTCTCGAAGATGAGGTTTCTGAGTCACTTCCACTGCATTTTCAATTCGTTCCCCCAAAAATGGCGTCTGAACAATTTCAGCGAAATGAATTATACACAAAAATCAACAAATGTTGACAAGAGGTTGACAACAAATGCCAAAAAATAAGGGACGATTAATTTTAAGGCTTCCATCTGCAAAAATGTCCGTATCTAATTAACAATTTGTGGGCCAAATGGGCTGGAGTTGATGGGAAAATTTGATTGAATTTAAATTGCAGATGAGGCGAGATCCGAGGCGACATTTCGCTATACCGTCGAGAATGTATCAAAGATGAAGGACTCACAGCTGTCACCATCGTGCTATGTCCGTAATTTACCATGGAAAATAATGGTAATGCCCCGGTCGAGCCAAACCCAGGAGAGGCAGCCCCAGAAATCCCTTGGATTTTTCCTCCAGTGTAATGGTGAGAGTGAATCATCAACGTGGAGCTGCTATGCTGTCGCTGAACTACGTCTTCTGTCATGCAAGGAGGGCCAGGAGCCATTCAGCAGAAGTGAGTACAGAATTATCAAAATTAATGTCACTTACAATACTCGAGAGGCAATTAAACTGTCCATTTGTTATCCCGATTGTTCTTATTTTTTCAGAAATACAACATCTGTTCTACAACAAGGAGAACGACTGGGGATTCAGTCATTTCATGCTGTGGCAGGACGTCTTGGACCCGGACAAGGGCTACATCAAGGATGACTCGATAACACTTGAGGTGAGCGACTTATAAACAATTATTAATTATTGGGGGATACTTTGGCAGCCGCTGGAGAAGTGAAACGAACCCCTGCCGCTCTTCTCGCCATTTTTCTTTTCTTTTTTCCCCCTAGATTCTCCAGAATTCCCCAGACTTCAGTTTTTTTTGCTCGCGTGCTTTCTCTCGGGGAATTACACGCGCGAGAAGACGTGAAAATTATTATTTTGGAATGCGAAGAATCGCCATAATCTCCTGTCAGGCGATAATTAGGTGTGATAAGTGGCAAATGTCGATAATAATATAATTATCGAAGTACATCCTAACCTCAAATCCCTCGACATTTTGCTCGATGTAGACAAGATGGCGGCCGAAGTCTCTTACGAAAAAAAACACTAATTATTATTCCCACACACACAGCGCCCGCTTGAGACCTAATTATCGCCTAATACGGGATTACGGATTATTCCATTCCAAAATTATAATTTTTCATGTTTTCTCACGCGTGGAATTTCCCAAAAGCCAAAAGCGACCAAAAACTGACGTCTGGGGGAATTCATGGCAAATCTAGGGGAAAAATGGAAAAAGGTCGAGAAGACGGCCGTTAATAATTAGTTAATTAGAATTGAGAGTGATTTATAACGAATGCAATGAGATCTAATAGTAAAATACTCATTGAGGACGAGTCAATTAAACGGAGATATTAAATTGTTTATTGAGGAGTAAAATTGGATCTGCCGATTCGATTAATTAACGAATTATTCACATCGATAGCAATATCGAGTGTTAACAATCTCAACTTGTGTTGTAATTTTGAGTACGTTACATAAAATTTAAAAATTGGGAATAAAAAATAGGCGAGAGTTTACTTTGGATGAAATATCGCGAAATATTTTGCAGTGAAATTTGTTGAGATAAGATTATTTAGCTCTTTTTGGTAGATCTCTAGGGGAGATTTTCAACGAGATTCATCGAGCTCTGATATTTTCATAAAAATAAACATCTGGACAAATTGACTCTCGCGTTATTGAATTGATACATGAAATTCTGGGCAAGAAACGGCTGATGTAACAGTGGGAACAGTCTTTCTAGGCAGATATGAATTGGTATCGTGCTATATGGCTTCAAAATCAATACTCGTCACTTCTTAACAGGTATCAAGATAATCCACTGGAGTTAAATGTGAATTTCCACGTTTAGTGCATTAGAATGGGTACATATTTCAAAAGAGCCATTAACAAATCCGTACGGCTGTCAGAATTAGTGGTAATGAGATGGTTAATATTGATTGACGATCAGTAAAAATGCCTGACTCTGAAAAAAACTCTTGGGACATCTTCGGGAGGATAACCCGAAGTACTGAGCTACGAGAATGCTTCGATGATTAATTAATTAATTAATTGAACTATTAAACGGTTAAACAATCGAACGTGTAATAATTTGTCACCTCGAAATCCCCGTCACTCATTGCACGTGAAATACTGATGAAATCGGGAGCAGACGTAATTTCCGACCTGCAGAAATCAGGCACAGAGGTCGGAAATTCTGCAGAAATCAGGCACAGAGGTCGGAAATTACATTTGCTCATGATTTGATAATTATTTTTCTTGTAATTAATCACGGGGATCTTGAGGTTATGAACTATTACACCCGGGTCTTAACGGCCTCACCTCAAAATCTCCGTCACTCATCACACGTGAAATACTGATCAAATCGGGAGCAGACGTAATTTCCGACCTGCAGAAATCAGGCACAGAGGTCGGAAATTGCATTTGCTCATGATTTGATAATTATTTTTCTTGTAATTAAACCCGGGCCTTAATGGCCGGGTGTAATCATTCATCACCTCGAAATCCCCGTTACTCATTACACGGGAAGTACTGATCAAATCGTGAGCAAACATAATTTCCGACCTGCAGAAATCAGGCACAGACGTCGGCAATTGGGTTTGCTCATAATTTGATCATTATTATTCTTGTAATTCGTCACGGGGATGTCGAGGTTACGAACTACGACACCCGGGCCTGAAATGGCGTCCAATGATTGAGCTTCTCTAAACTGCCACCAGAGCAATAATGAGGGGGTAATCAAACTCACAATTACCAGACTAAAATAATAAGCCTCAATCCGCGTTTTATCAGTTATCATTGAAGAAGAACAAAGGCCAATATTTGAGGTTAAAAATTACCAGACTAAACTATTCAATTGATCCCTGAGATTGGCAATTAATATTCATCTCTCCAGGTTCACGTGGCAGCAGATGCTCCGCACGGTGTGAGCTGGGACAGCAAAAAACACACGGGCTTCGTTGGCCTGAAGAATCAGGGTGCGACGTGCTACATGAATTCCCTACTCCAGACCCTCTACTTCACAAATCAACTGCGCAAAGCAGTTTACAAAATGCCAACTGAGAGTGATGACTCGAGCAAGAGTGTTGCACTTGCACTACAGAGGGTATTTCACGAGTTACAATTTTGTGATAAACCAGTTGGTACAAAAAAATTGACCAAGAGCTTTGGATGGGAAACACTTGACTCATTTATGCAGCACGATGTACAGGAATTTTTGCGCGTACTACTTGACAAACTCGAGAGCAAAATGAAGGGCACTTGTGTTGAGGGTACAGTGCCAAAATTATTTGAGGGAAAGATGGCGTCATTTATCAAGTGCAAAAATATTGTTTTCACGTCTACAAGGGTAGAGACATTTTACGATATACAGTTGAATATCAAGGGAAAGAAAAATATTTACGAGTCATTCAAGGATTATATCAGTACTGAGATACTTGATGGTGATAATAAGTATGATGCTGGTGAGCATGGGCTCCAGGAGGCGGAGAAGGGAGTGATCTTCCAGTCTTTTCCACCTGTTCTTCATCTTCATCTCATGAGATTTCAGTATGATCCGGTTACAGACTGCTCCGTCAAATTCAATGACAGGTGAGGAGTGATTTTATCTGATAAATTCACCAGTGCATGTCCTGGGGATTATTTGGGCAGAGATCTTTTGATCTCAGTTGTTCTAGTCAGTGGCTAACCTCACTAGCAATTGAAAATCAATGACCAATATTGATTTTTACCATTTTCATTCATTTTGTTTGCAGATTTGAATTTTACGAGAAGATCAGCCTGGGTCCCTACCTCCAGGCGAAGGAGTCGACAAACGCTAATTACACTCTGCACGCAGTGCTTGTACACAGTGGAGATAATCACGGAGGACACTATGTTGTCTTCATCAATCCAGCTGGGGATGGAAAGGTGAGAATTCATTCGCGTTTATATTGTCGGGGATTCAACTGTTCCACTGATTGATTGGGTCTCCTGAAGCGTTCATATCCAAGTGATGGATCCTGTCGACTCCCTCTGCCCTCTTCTGGTGCATCATTACTTTTCGTTTACCACAAATCAACAAAAGTATCTAAATACGTCAAATTGCGAGCCTATCGCCAGTGGAAAAAAATCGACAATTAGACAAGTCGTCCTCACGAGCAAAATTACGAGCAGAGCCCCAGGCTGTCAGCACGTGAGGAATGCTTGTCTGATTGTCCTTCCGAGGATTAAATAGAATTTCCTCGGCCAATTTGCTCAATTTATTTAATTTATTTCGGCCAAAATGGACGAAAGTGAGGTTAGAATGCCCACTTTCGTCCATTTTGGCAGAAAAACAAGATGGCGGACCTTCTCGAGTTGTTTTCTTCTTTGTCAGATGTTTTTGGTGTTTATTTTTGGGCTCTTTGTGCTTTCAGTGGTGCAAATTTGACGACGACGTGGTGTCAAAGTGTACAAAACAGGAGGCAATTGAGCACAACTACGGTGGGCAGGATGAGGACATGTCAATGGCAGTTAAACACTGCACAAATGCATACATGTTGGTCTACATACGTGACTCGGAGCTACAAAATGTACTGCAAGAGGTGAAAGAAGAGGATATACCTCAAGAGGTCAGAAACGTCCTACAAAGAGAACTATCCGAAGAGATGTACAATCGCGAGCGTGATAAAGACGTTATCGATACTAACAAAGACAATCGTGATAATGAAAACGCGTCGTTGAGGCCGTCCACTCAAACACCGCGCAATCCAAATCTCTATATTCACGATTTTTAATATTTCAAACTATTGATCATTGATTATTATTATTACTTCTATTTTTTTTTTTTAATTTCTCGGACTGTTGGAAAATCAAAATTCTTTGACAACTATTTCAGGGGGAATTGTCGGGGGATTTTCGGCATTTTCGTTTGCTTTATTTCACTTATTGAGGGGAGATACTTTGTCAACTCAATTGCAATTGTCACTGCGTTTATAACCTTTTTTCAATTTTACCTTCTTTTTTTTCTCGACTTGACCTCAATATTTCATGTCTCTCCCTCATTTATTAACTCTGATTTAACAAATTAACGTGGCCGGTGACGATAATCTGTTGTTTAATTGACCATTTTTTTCTACAAAATAATGAAAACAAAAGAAATGTCAAAAGAGTACGTGAGACGCCCGTCTTTTTTGTTTTTTGGAAATCCAAAATGATGTTTCATCAGTGTTGATAGTGAATTACGAGTATTAACAGATGCTTATCTATTTATTTGTTGTTAAATATTAATGAATAGAAGGATAACAGGAAAAAAATTTAAGACGAAGGATTGAGAGGTGACAGAGTGACACAGTATCGTCGAAAGAATAAATAATTTATAATTGCTGTAATCGAGGTTCTTTTTGAATGCTATTACCAACTATTTTATATAAAATAATGAGAGGTAACTAAGCTGGGGGTGACGAGGGGATGGCGAAGTGATGAATAATAAATTGTTAGATATTCAATGAACAATATTAGCGTCATTTCAAGAATTAACTCTTACGTTTATGTTATTTGTTCAACGATAATCAATTATTTAGCTCTGCTCATCAGTCATTTCATTAGTCACGTGACATTATTGCGCTGAGTAATTAGTTATTTAGCACTTTTGGCAGGCTATTTGCCACTTCATGCCCATTTTTCATTGTTTTTTGCCATTGATTTGGGGATGACGGATCAGTAGGGCTCTAACATAACCTCAAAGTGTCCTGGAGGTGTTGTCGAAGCCTCACTTGACTTGTCAGAATTCTACTCGTCCCCTTTTTTAATCAAATTTCACTGATGTCATCAGCTTGGCATATTTATCATCTCCACTGTTGCAACAATACCCCTCCTCATTAGTTAGATAATTATCATTACTGGTTATTTGCTAGAGTAAGATCATTAGTTTTGACATGGCATGACAATCAGAAGTCAATTAATCACTCTTGTCTCCTTATTTCAACGAATTTCCGACCACTTTTATCCAACTTGTCGATATTTCATGGCACCTCATTCCCAATGAATTTCGCCTGCTGAATAATTTTCATTTTGTAATCGCATTTGATAATTTTTTATTAAAAAAAAAGTGCTGAATATTGCGGCAGATGAACAAAATTAAAATTATTTGAAATGCAGTGATGATTGATAGAGAGAGAAAAAAAAAAATGTTATCCAAATGAAATTTTTCGATCGTAATGAGAGAAAAATGTTGATTAATGAAAGAGAAAAAAAAATTAGCTGATCATTGGCAAGAAGTCATGTTGCGAGAAAGCTCGAAGAAAAAGAAAGAAATTCTGTATACACTTGGATAATTTTAATTTTGTTGGTCTAGCTGGTGGAGAGGCTACAAGAGGAGAAGAGGCTGGAACAGATAAGAAGAAAGGAAAGAAACGAGGCATACTTGTATATGACTGTGAACGTACTACTTGAGGATAGCTTTGATGGACACCAGGGGAATGATCTCTTTGATATTGAACACGCGCATTATCGAATGTTTCGGGTTCGCAAACAGGCGACACTCCACGAATTTCTTGAATTGCTCAGTGAGAGTTTGGTAAGTGTATTAAGTCCTTGATTAGTACCTGGTAATTTTGTTTGATTCAGTTGAAGTCTGATCAACTGTTGAGTTGATTAAACAAATGTCTCAAATTGTCCCATGAATTGCTTGCTTCGAGGTCAAATGTGACAGCAACTTGAGAGATTTGATCTCGTAAAGTTCTGAGGCTTAACTTTTGTGAGAGACTGTCCAATGGCTGACCCCTGGCGCTCTCATTCAATTGTTTTCCCCAGAAATACCCAATGGAGCAGATCCGCGTCTGGCCGTTCAGCGCCAGAACGAATCAGACCTGCCGACCGACCCTGATCGAGCCCGATGCAGATCTCCAGAAGACAATGACAGTTTACGCCGAGAATCTCAACCCCTGGCATGTGTTCGTCGAGCTGGTGCCCCCAGATTCTGGTCTCACTGCTCTCCCACCTTTTGACAAGGACACGGATGTACTGCTGTTCTTCAAACTCTACGATCCAAAGAATAAGAAGATCCATTATGCTGGCCATCATTACATGCCAGTGACAGCGAAGGTCCAGGAGCTCATTCCCATTCTTAATGAGCGAGCTGGCTTTCCACCGGACACTGAGTTGGCCCTCTACGAGGAGATCAAGCCGAATATGGTGGAGAAGATTGAGAATCTCACGGAGCCACTGGAGAAGGTCCTGGAGGAGCTCATGGACGGGGATATCATTGTGTTTCAGAAGGAGGAGAGGGACAATGAGATGTACGAGCTGCCGACGTGTCGCGATTACTTCAAGTGAGTGAAAGGTTTTTTTTATTCGTTGAACATGTCAGATGAGGGTCTCAGGACCGCCAGGGACTGGCCAGTGACAATTGCGAGGTTAATTTTTGTGGGAATTGTTTCCAGGGATCTATTCTACAGGGTGGAAGTCACCTTCTGCGACAAGACTATACCCAATGATCCGGGTTTTACAATGGACCTATCACTCAGGATGACTTACGATCAGATGGCAAAGGCTGTGGCCCAGAGAGTCGGCACTGATCCTTATTTATTACAGTTCTTCAGGTGTCAAAAGTAAGTAGACAATGATTTTCATATTTTTTTAGGTTAGGTTTTGGGACATATCTCGCAATCTAATTAATCATTTGATAAATTACTCTTAACAATTAAATCCGTTGGGATCAATTCGAGAAATCAAGGATTTTGATTTTTCAGTTATAAAGACTTACCAGGCCACGCCCTAAAGTGTACATTCGACGGTACCCTGAAGGATCTCGTCGCCTATTGTAAGCCAAAGACAAAGAAAATATTCTACCAACAGTTGAGTATTCGAGTTAACGAATTAGAGAATAAGAAACAATTCAAGTGCATCTGGGTTGGGCCGTCATTGAAGGAGGAGAAGGAGATCATTCTTTATCCGAATAAAAATGGCACTGTTGCCACACTCCTCGAGGAGGCGAAGAAGCAGGTGGAGTTCTCGGAGAATGGCTCGGGTAAATTGAGACTGCTCGAGGTTAATTGCAGTAGACTCATGCCAGGCCCCAAGGAGGATACTTCACTTGAAACCCTCAATACACTTGGCACGAAGGCTTACAGGATAGAGGAGGTACCAAAGGACGAGCTGAGCCTCGCCGAGGATGAAATTCTTGTACCTGTTGCTCATTTCCATAAGGACATCTTCTCTACTTTTGGAATTCCATTTATGTTTAAGATCAAACATGTAAGATTTCTTTTATACTCGGGATTTTTTGAGGTTAGGTTTCGTTAATCTCACGTGGTCGTTGAAGAAGCTGATGATCCTCAGTTCAATGAGGTCATCGGTGATTTATAGGCCAGTGGGAAGAGCTTTCACGTGGTCTTGGGCAACTACTGGGGAAAAATTCGGGGAGGGTGGGATTATTGAGTTCGCCAAATGTCCAAACATCCTCAAATCATTTTTTTCTGACCCCCAATGTCACCATTTTTATACGACTCTTCTTTTGGACCACAGGGTGAGCCATTTGCCAAGGTCAAGGACAGGTTATTAAAGAAACTAGGGGTACCCGAGAAAGAATTTGAAAAGGTAAGCATGTACAATCGACTTCAGTAGTGAAGTAGTGAAGCCACGAGGTCAATCTTGCCTGAAAAATATCGGGAAGTCAATGGAACTTGACCAAATTCTTCACAAATGTCGTCAGTGTCACCACTTCACTACTGAATTCGCCAAAGTTCAATACATTATGAGAGTTCATAAAAACTTTAAAGTTTAAGTTCGCGATCGTGTCAACGGGGAAGGCGCAGTTTATCACCGATGAGGCGGATTTCTTCATTAATCTCGCCGACTTTCGAGCCGTTCCCAACCCGAGTAAGTATTTCCAACTCCTCGGAGAATGTTTCCTCCTGAAAATTCCACTCGACAAAGTGAAAAAGTAATGAATCTGTCACTTCTTTCCCCACGTCAGATTCACCACTGCAGAGGCCTTGGCTGGGTCTGGACCACGTCAACAAAGCCCCAAAGCGTTCCCGAGTTAACTACCTCGAAAAGGCTATTAAAATATACAATTAAAATTCTCACCTAAAAAATAAACCGACAGACGAAAGCAAAAGAAAAAGTAACATTGTCATGCGGAAGCGATCAATTGACGGAGGCAGCCATCTTGTTATTTATGCAGAAACTCTTCGAGTGCGTCGAGGGAGGTCGTGACACTTCAAGTGGACGACGTTAATCCGTCGTCTCGTGTGCCGAATCATCAAATAAACTCGTACATTTGAGCTGAATATCACGTGAGAATTTGATAAATTAAAAATCGAGGAAAGTAACAGCTGACATTTTGCCAAGAATTCATGAATCAATTATGCTGATGAAATATACAAAGAGAATGAAAAAGTAATCGTCAAGTTATGAGAGATTTGTTTTTAACGCTAAAAGGCAGTGGAAAAAAAATGAGAATTTTATTTTCACCTCAAACACGTGAGACAATTGATTTTTAATTAACCATAAAACAATAACAGCTGTCACGTATTGAGGAAATTCACTTGGCATTGATTTTCTCGACTTAATGTGCTTCAACTAAAATTCATAAAACTTTCTCCACTTCACGCGCGATGAAATGAGAGGCAGTAATGAGTATATAAAAATTCCTAGTATTTTTAAAAAGTTAAAAAAGCGAGAAAAAAAATAAAATACAAATTAATGATATATTAACGATCAACTTCTGTGACGAATGAAAAATTAATCAGACCAGGCCAAGCGCGATTTGATACTTCGTCTCGTTATTCCGGCGTTACTCCGATGTGGAAAAATCAATTATACGACACCCAAAGTTCACCCTAAAACCGTAAAATGAATAAAGAGAAGAGAGAGAGAGAGAGATAAACAAAATGGAGTAAACAAAACTTAATATACAACGTATTATAAATGTGTTATTATCAATCAATCAATCGTAGATTAGGTGATAATTTAGAGTGGAATTTTTAGAATTAACTCTTAATCGATCTGATACAAGGGGGGAAGGAGAAATTGTGAGGCAATTAAAACATCCGAACAAATCCAAAATGTCTGATGAGATGAGGAGTCGAGTGGAAAAACAATTAAACGTGCACAGAGGATTAAATTCAACGCCGGGTATCGAGTACGACTGAATCATACCAGCAGAAATATTCATTTTGATTTGGAAATAATTGGACAAATAATCCCAAATTCCATCGGCAAATAATCACGACTAGTTAGCGTTATTTAAGGTTATAAAAGTACATTTGCCTGGGTAAATCGTGAATCTCCGTCGTCTCATCGTCCACAAGGAAAAATAAACTGTTGCACTCGTTTTGTTTTTAATTAGGCACTTCTTCATTTTTCAATAGAACAAAAATTGTGGACACTTTTTTATTGGAAATTACCGTGCATTCGTGAGCAGTGATGGTGTGAATATTTGATGAAATATTTCCGAATTAAAATGAGTAGTAATCTCTCAGCATAATTAACTAAAGAATTACTTTCTGTAATATAATAATGTCACGACTAGGTATTTAAAAATTTTTATGGTTAGATTGCATCGCGTTTTTATCTTATTTTTGTATGATTAATGTACGCATGCATCTTCCTGAAGAGACTTTTTTTCCATGGATATGTAATTCCAGGGCCTTCACACTGAGCACCAGTCGTCGATCATAATTTGTTTGTTTCCGCCCCCCCTCCCAATGAAATTACCCTCTGCCTACTGAAGAATTTGCCTGAATCGAGTGATTGCGAAGATTGCAAAAGTAAGAAATTTGGATTTTTCAAAATTACAAATCACTCCATTCATCATTTGTTTATCAAATAATTGTTTATATGAATTTTTTTTCTGAATCATTCGTTTATCAATTTATCGACGACGATGATTTATCCATGATTCTTTTCACCTGGGAGTGGAGGTAGTGTGAAAGGAATCCAGAAAATTGCGATTTTAATATCTAATTAATGATTAATTATTCTTTTTTTTTTTCCAAGAGAGAGAAAGTGGTCATATATTTTTTGTTCCTCTTTTGCAGAAGACATCGCATAAATTTAACATGTGGATGGAAAAATTGTTTAAGTTATAACTGTATGATATTAATAATAAAATAGATAACATTCAGCCATTTTGTATTTGTTGGTTTTATCAATTATTTGGTTTATTCAATGGATTTTGGGGTTTTGTGAGGTCATTATTGATTGGTAGCGAGGACATGCGCAGTAAGTGGTATTAAAAATGATTAGATAACAAGAATTTCCTCTGCAAATACTGCGCACGTGTTTGTAAACTTCCTGGACAAAATAATTTTGTTTATGTCTAGATTAATCGAATAATAACGAATAAGTCGGTACGAGTGGGGGGGCTGGGGTAGATCGGAAGGATTTCAAGGATCAATATCTCGAGATCGGCCGATTGAAATTGAACGATTTTTTCTCCAATTGAAGTTGAAAATCCGAGCTTTAAAATGAGACCAAAATTACTCATTTTCACTCAGCCGATCTCGAGCTATTGTCAACTGAAGGTCGTCCATTGTGCCCCCGTCCCCCGGGGCCATAATTTTTTATGGAATTCTGAAGCTACAAAGCTCTTCTTCGAGCTCCGACACTCCACGAAGGCAACAAAATTCACTGATCCCCCAAATTTTAATCTCCAGGGTTATCAGGGTTATCACGGCGACCCGAGGTCCAGTGAAAATGAAAAGTTATTCCAGTTGTTCATTGATCGTCTCCATGTGCACTCCAGGAACCGAGTGGCCACAATCCTGAGTCAGCGAAGGGTATGTAATCACAATTGCATGACAAAATAACATAAACAATTGATAAGTCGAAGTAGTGAAACGCAGTGCGACCTTCTGGATTTTAATGACGTCCTTCTGGGGAAAAAAATGGCAAGAAATTCAGTAATCGTGTTTTGCTGACCCTCGGTGACACTTGCTGGGGGGTACTAACGTCTTACGGTGATAAGAGGAGTGTTAGAGTTCCCATTGTGATAACGAACTCTGAGGATGAGATAAAATCAATGGAAAGTGGCAGTGGAGTGAATTTTTCTTTGTACCAGAAGAATTTCATGGGAAATCCTGGCGGTCTTTCGAGACTTTTTCTCCAGGTCATGGCAGTCGTAGGCAGAGAACATGAAGACAATGGTGGTCATCATGAAGATGACAATGACGACATTCCTGGATGATATTCCCGAATGATATTCATTCATTTTTCAATAAATTCAGGGAATTTCCACGTCCAAAATTACCCAATACCCACATGATAACTACAACAGGGACGTCTTCAATTGACAATAGCTCTGGATCGGCAGAGTGAAATTGAACGGTTTTGATCTCATTTTATACCTCGGGGTTTCAGCTTCAATATGACCACTTATTAGCCGATTTCAATCGGCCAGTCCCGAGGCAGTGGTCACTGAAGTTCTCCCATTTCCTTCCAGTCCCCCTCTATCTTTCCTGAATTGTCAATTACCTTTTTTCAGTTTATTGGCCTTTATTGGATCAGTTCGCCCAGATGCAGGTGCCCCGCAACTTGAGAAAGTCTCGGGAACGTTGCACGGAGTGAATAAGACACGTGTGCCTCTTATTTCACGTTCAATACTGCAGCCAAGTGGTGATACGCACGTCAACTGAAATAGTAAGTCTGTAACATAAAATTATAATTTCCCATAATTTAATTGGATTTTCCGGTTGAAAAGCGAGTGAAACTAACGAAAATCCCATGATATTATATTTCACACCCTAATTATAATTATATAAAATTGAAACTGCAATTGAATTGCTGAATAGAGAAATTTATGAGCAGTTTTGAGAGAGTTAAGTTCACTTGTTGCCTTGTCTTCCTGTCTTCCCAATTCATTCTCGTCGTCAGAAAAAATCATTACGATATGGCTTGTGCTCTCAATGATCTATTTAACGAGGGGAAAATTGCAAAGAGAAAGGCGTTATCGGGAGCAATCCGGGGGGCGAAGGGGATGTCGTCAATCATGTTCCTCGCTCGATCCCCCACTGGTCCTGTCTCCAATTTTTCTTCACTCGTTGGGACTCCCTAAATTAAAAAATCAGCTACTCAGGCTTTTTTACGATTACAATTATTCATCGAATGATTTTTGACGTCCCAAGAGTTCATTAAAAGACAAAAAAACTGCTCAACAATCCTCGAGTGGTCCAACTCGTTAAAATAAAAAAATGTGCACACCTGCTGCAGTGAAGAATCCAACCCAAAAAAGTCCAAATCCTCAGCAAAATTGGCCAAAAACTTATTGACAAACTGCCAAGTCTCCAAACTAAAAGCAACTATTCACAAAACCGGAAGCAGCTTCCCCGGAAATACTCACGATTTAATGAAATAATATCATCTTCCCGATAATCCAGTGGAGGTTATCAAAGCCGCTTTCCCCCTGATCTCCGTCAAATGATAAAAAAAAATTAATGAAAACATTTAATGCCTGAAACGACGACCTGTCAAGATTAATTTACATCTTGGGATTGTTTTTCAGTCGGCGTCAGCGTGACAATGGCGGTGAATTGGACATGCCATGGAGTTCGGTCGGTTCGATTGGTCGGGAATGTTTTCGTCAACAGTCTGGAGCCTATAAAGGGCCACGTGCTCCAAGGCCGCCTCCCAAAGCTGCTCTTCATCTCGCCAAAGCACGTGGCCACGACCTGTTGGCGTTCTCAAAACGTGAGTATTAAATAAACAAATAGTGGCCCTCTCTACAAAAGCCAAAACGCGAAATTATCTGTTAATTATTAACAAAATTGATGGGAATGCGTTAGTAAGTAATTGGCCGGAGCCAATTGTTGAATAAAATTAATAAATAAATCATAATGTTATTGATCACAGAAGAATTGATTTTTCTTGAACGACAACGGTAGTTTTTGGGTTCCAATCGAGCTTTGATATCGTTCGAGTCCCTGGTTTTGCGTGGAAATGGCAGACAATTTATTATTGAATGACATTGAATATGCTCATAAAGTTTACATCAGAAGAGAATATTTCGCAAATGATCAGTTGCACCACAATTTGGGTTATCTGTGATTGCCACAGCGTTCGTCCACCCCCACAAAACGAGGAGTTGAATAAAATTCACTGTTCATTCCGTCATTAACGACGCCAGAGGCCAGTCCCCCGGGAAAGCCCCCCTCCCAGCTGTTCCAATTAATTCTATTTCAATTGTCCTATTGTTAATCCGTAAGTGAAAGCAGTAGTTTTATCTTCAATTGTAATTTTCATTTTTGAAGTGATGAAGTACCGGCGAGGCTGGGACAAAGTGGAACGTCTTCAATTGCCAATTACTCGAGATCGGCTGAGTGAAAATGAGCAATTTTGGTCTCATTTTAAAGCTCGGGGTTTCAACTTCAACCTGACAAAAAATCATTCACTTTCAATCGGCCAATCTCGAGTTATTGATTGAAATCCATCCATGGATTCCTGTTCCAACACAGTTAGCAAGAAGTTAGTGAGAAAAGCTAGGCAATCGGTGACGTTCTCCCCTTACCCTTTCCTGAAATTGAAGGTCCAGTTGAAGAGGCTCAAGAGTAGTTTTAATATTCCAGAAAATGTCTGGAATTTTGCACGAAAATCTCTGGGAGACTGATCCCGAGCTGTTCGACCTCATAAAAAAGGAGAAACAACGCCAGAATTGTGGACTGGAGATGATTGCGAGTGAGAATTTCACGTCACTCAGTGTTCTCCAGTGCTTGAGCTCCTGTCTCCATAATAAATACAGCGAGGGACTTCCAGGGGCAAGGTAACCACTCATTGACAGTCTCCAGGTCTTCACGATAATGAATTCTATAGAATAGATCAAAGTCCGATAAAATTTTCCTCTTGCGTACCCAATTACCGACAATTGTTCAATATTCTTGGAGGAGTTGAAGCCAGTGGGATGGCCACTAATTTCACAGCTGACAGTTGCAAAATAATTCAATAAACAATTAATATTACAGATATTACGGTGGAAATGAGTATATCGATCAGATCGAGTGGCTGGCTCAGAAGAGAGCTCTGGCTGCTTACAGGCTCGACCCGGAGCAGTGGGGCTGCAATGTCCAGCCTTACTCTGGCAGTCCAGCGAATCTCGCTGTCTACACTGGCCTCATTGAGCCCCATGGAAGGATAATGGGTCTGGATCTGCCCGACGGTGGGCACTTGACTCACGGTGAGCTTAGAAAAATCAAATGAAATAATAATCTCCGATATTCTCCGCCTCAAACTTCCCAAATTTACGTCAAGGGACTTCTGTGAGGCCGATCACCCTGTCCTTAACCTCCAAAAAAAAATAAATCTCATTAACTGACAGAAAAAACTGTCCAGGTTTCTTCACTCAGAACAAAAAGATCTCGGCGACGTCGATATTCTTCGAGTCGATGCCGTACAAGGTCAACCCAGAGACAGGCTTGATCGACTACGAGAAGCTATCGGAGAATGCCAAACTTTTCAAGCCAAAAGTAATAATAGCCGGAGTGTCCTGCTACAGCCGATGCCTGGACTACAAACGATTCCGTGAGATTGCTGACGAGAACAATGCATACCTCTTCGCGGATATGGCGCACGTCTCGGGACTGGTGGCAGCCGGAGTGATACCGAGTCCCTTCGATCACTGCGACGTGGTGAGCACGACCACCCACAAGACCCTGAGGGGTCCCCGAGCGGGGGTAATCTTCTTCCGGAAGGGAGTGCGCAGTATCGGCAAGAACGGCGAGAAGATAATGTACGATCTTGAGAGTAGAATCAATGGAGCGGTCTTCCCAGGTCTCCAGGGTGGGCCCCACAACCACCAAATCGCCGGCATTGCAACTGCCATGAAACAGGCCCAAATGCCCGAGTTCATTGATTACCAGAAGCAAGTCGTGAAGAATGCGCAGAAATTGTGCGCAAGTCTCATGTCTCGTGGCTACAAGATCAGCACTGGTGGGACTGATGTTCACCTGCTGCTTGTCGATCTCAGGGGCACTGGCATCACTGGATCCAAGGCTGAGAGGATTCTCGAGGACATCTCCATTGCTTGCAACAAAAATACTGTACCCGGTGACAAAAGTGCCTTCAATCCCAGTGGAATTAGACTTGGAATGCCAGCGTTGACGACGAGGGGAGTCAAGGAGGAGCACGTGGATGAGATCGCTGAGTTCATTCACAGAGGTAGATCAACTGGAGATGTTAGCTCTTTCTTCTTGCGAGGAGTCAGTCGCCATTTTGGGTAATCGATCGATGTCATTTTTGTTCCAGGTCTCGAACTGTCAAAAGAGGTAACAGCAAAGTCCGGCCCGAAGCTCGTGGACTTCAAGTCTGTCCTCGAGAACGATCCAGAGATCAAGTCCAAGGTGAAGGCTCTGCGTGACGAGGTCGAGAGCTACTCGCGGAAGTTTCCAATGCCAGGATACGAGGAATACTGAAGGGACTTTGCACCGACTCATCTATTTCCATACATCTCTCGAGAGATTGACGACCCTGCTCATCACCCTGATATTATTATCAGCGTTACGTAAAGTTCATTACACGTATTTTAATAAACAACACATGGTTTTTCTATTTTTATACAGAGAGTGTATGAATGAGCAGTAAAGGTTTCGTAAAATGATTTTTTTTTTATTGCTCCAAGACAATTATTATTACCATCATCCCTCCAATCAATAGTTTATGGTATTAGTCACATACAAACATTGCGCACGTACATTAGATATAAATCATTGGGTATCTAGTACTCATTATTATGTACAAAACCCATGAAATTTTCTCAATGCTTTCATTTACAAGTACATCTAATCAGTGATTTTAAAGTACGTGAGTGAAATAATATAACACCTTTGCATGATTGAATTTTAGGGGGGTTAATTAATTAATTAATTACGTGTGAAATATTTCTAGAGACTTGCTAGGGATATTATTGTTCCGGAACTTCTGTTTTTTCCCCCCAAAATTGCGCGGACTCAGGGAAATTTGGGGAATTTTTTAGAGTCTAATTTATTCAGCGAGTCTTCCCGAAGAATTACCTAATTTTTTGTTAATATATTTCTGTTAATATAATTTGATTAAAAAAAACAAAATGGAGGATTTGCAGAATCGAAGGCCATCCATTTTGTGGCGAATAAAAAGTCGCGAGAAAATCGGGAAAACAAAATAAAATAAACTCTCCAGAGGAATTTTAATTAATGAGCTTCACCTTCACTTGTCTGCTGACAACCACAAACTTTTGTCAATTTAATTAATGTTTTTTTAATTGCTGAATGTGTCTCGACGTGTTGACTTTCCCAGAGGATGAGCTGGTAAAATTATTTCACACGTCCTCCCCCCCAATTTCCTCCAATGACTCCACTTAGACATATTAATTAATTATATTGCAACCTATTGAGAAGCTCGCGTGATGGAAAAGTTCAAGTGATTTTTTTTTGGTTTAATTATTTTACAGATAACAGACCAGAGCCTCCAGGTCCTCGCCCTAATGATCGCTCGTCAGTGGACACGTCTACCAGAAGTGATTACCGCCTAAGATTAGCAGTTATTTGTACAATATAAAGTCCTCCATTGTTTTTTAATCGATACAGTCAATATCGCAATTGTAAAGCTCGTTAATAAAATGAGCAAACCACAAGTCACACTCTCTTATCAATAATTAATAGACATTACTTCAAGCATTTTCATTAAATTAGTATTTTCTTTTCTCTATCGTTAATTAACGTTCTCCCCTGATTCATTAGAAGGATATCGTACAGTAGAAAACAGAAGTCATTAATAAATAATTAGACGGTAGATCAGTATAAGAGGTTAGTTATGGATACCCAGGGGTGACCAGTGAGTCTTGAATTCACCTCAAGACTAGATGACAGCGCAAAAGTCTCGACGTCTTTTACCTGTGATGGATTGTTTGTAATTGACACAAATAATCGATAATTAACAACTAACAGCCATCGACGATCGTAAGAGTGTACTTGGGACAATTAAATTGATAAATCTAGCCCTCTCGCTGGGAATATTCAATAATAATTTGTTGATAATCGAGTTCTACTAAAAAATTGAGACAATTTGGCATTCTCTGGGGCTCAATTTCGTTCTAATGATAATTACTTTCACTGGGAACAGGAGACTTCTGTGGAGCAATTGTTTATAATTATTTATGAACTCCATTTTGAACTTTGAGATACTCAACTCGAGGTCGAAGAATAAAACAAAATGTCTGCCAATTCTCCATCTTTTATATTCAATTTTCTTGATGGAAATTTGACAGAAAAAAGTCGGTAATGAAAGTAAAAACAAAATAAGTTATTCCTTCGACATTTCTCCCGTGCGAATTGATTATTAATTTACATTTTTATAATAAAAAATAACAAGGAGTAACGCAAAAATAATCAAGAGAATAATTCTCCATAGAAGACTATTTTCCTGGAATATTGTGCATAAAAAACTTCTGCGAGGAATTCCCTACGAATTCCAGGTCTTGAAAAAAAAATCCTGAGCTCCGAACATTCCGAATAACTTCCAGAAGGTCTCCTTAAATTATTCTCTTGATGAATTCCGTGTAAATCCGTCAAAATTAATTAATAAGTAGATCTCGTGGAAGATCCCAAGACTTCGGAGCGTCCCCCAGGCTCTGGAAAAGCAATCCAAGCAAACGTTGATGTCTACCGAAATCGCAAGAAGACAACAAAATAAATTATTCGCAATCTTAACCTCCGAAGTCCGGGTTCTCCCCGTCAATCGGTGCCTTCGCGCGGATGATCTAACGTGTCCATAAAAATAAAAATCCCCATTGGCTGGTAATTATTTAATCATCAATAGCTGTTAGATGTTACCATGATCAGCTGGACCAAAGTAGGTCAAATAATAAACACGAAATTTAGCGATTAATATTCTCTCACTCCTCAATGAAAATTCTCGCACTGAAAAAGGGCTAACGATTCTCTATTGATCTCCAGGTCCTTCAATTAATTCTCCCGTATCAACGGTTGCACTACCGACTGTGACAATTTGTCCTAACCAAAAAAAAAAAGTGAATTAGATTTTACATATCTGCTCTACAAAATTATGATACATTTCCAGTGCCCTCGCTGATCAGTCAAGTTCTTGTGGTGCCTGCGAAGTGGAGGCGCCACCGGTGCTGCCCTGCCGCGCGCCCTGCTCCTCCATATCCGAGTCCTCGTCCTCGAGGCCCACGAAGAGTGACTGAAGAAGATTGCCAAAGAGCCCCTGGCGTTTGCGACGCGGCGCCGGGGCGTTGAAGAACAGCTGAGCTATTTTGTCCAGATAAATCCGATAGCTCGGGTCTCGATTGAGACTCAGCTGGTACTGCTCGCAGAGGACGAGGAACATTCCGTGGGAGGACCTGAAGGAACAAACGAAAGTGATCCAGTGCAATCGCTCCATTTGCAATTGTAATTGCATTAAAAGTACAAATTCAGGACAAGCTCTCCTATTGTTCCCTTGTTAGCTAGGGAAATGAGTGATTTTGCACGACTCCAAAGCGAATTTGACAAATTAAAATGGTTTTGGAATGAATTGAGATCCCTAACCCTTCGATTTTGTTTGAGGTTGGTCGTCAGCTGAGTTCTCCATAATTACTTATGCAAAATAAATGGAATTAACCAACTCCTGGGGGGCTTTTTGTACTCACAGTTGAATTGTCTTCAATAAAAACGACAAGAAGTTGAGGAGTGGCAGGAGGTAAGGAGGGCCGTTATTTATTTTAGGATGTCTGGACGTGTAAGAGTCCAGGGCCTTCTGGGCAGCGGATGCGTTGTGTAGACAGAGATACCTGAAAGATGGATTGCATTAGCTGACTAAATGATCATCTGTCAATAAATAAATCGTGCGATCCCCAGAGGAATAGATCCTCCACAATAACCAACAAAACCGAAGTGACGTTGACGAAATAACGACAGTTGATGGAACCGTCAGCAGACACCCATGCCATGGGCCGCGATGATGAATAAATTATTCAAGAAACTAAGCAAAGATTAGCAAAATAGAATTAACCACTCACTGTAAAACAACTTGAGCTATGAAAAGATCGACTTCGTTCGAGTATCCCCGTTGTTGATGAAGTTCCACGAGCATAGCAGCACATCCAGCGCCATCATGACTGTATATAAAGTGCTGCTTAGCCAATGTATAATTTTTCTCTGCAATTAATGCCACCAATTAGCCCCTAACCCTCATTCCTCATTCTCCAGCTGGAAAAAGCGGCTGGGATACCTCACCTTGCCAAAACACTTCAGCAATGCGCTTATGAAGATCAGGATGTCCCCACTTGTAATTCGTATGCTTCAAGCTCCACCTGAGGGCGTTGTGCAGGAAGGTCTCCCTCTCAGGTGTTCCCTGCTTCATAATACTGAACAAATTCGTTATCTTCTCGAAGTAAACCTGGGACGTGTCTGTCTCCGACTTGGTCAAGACATCGATGAACAGGATTCCCAAGTCAGCACCGCTCGTGTGCTGAAAAAGCCCCAGCAACAACGACAATTAACCAATTACTCCAGGACCAATTAATTAATGATAATCAATGCCTGAGAACGTGAGAAAATAATCGAGACTTCAGTTTCTTGTCACGAAATTGCTCTCATGGGGCAAATAACAAATCTCCTGACAAATATTCTCAGTCTCAAAAAAAATTGTCTCATCACCGAAAGCAATATCATCTCCAATACTCAGTTATTGTCCACTAACCTGCTCACGCTGCAACAATAGCATGGCACCATTATACAATAATTCAAGTAAATCCGCGTATTTCTTCTGGCCGAGGTACCTGCAAGGAGGTTAAACAAATTTCCACATCAATAAAATCAGGCGAAAATTCTCAGACAAAAAAAAAATCATCACTCATTACCTAAAGTAAAGTGTTCTGTACATTTGATGTGCCTCATAGTAATTTCCCGAGTTAACAGAAGCCTCTAATTTACCCAAAACTCTCTGTATACCCTGATTAACTCGCGATGCCATATTATCATATAAATAATACACCCGAAAAAACTCAAATATGGTTTAAATAATAATTGACTAAGGTATCACCGAGCCACTTTTCTCCGTCCACGATGATCAATTACTGGTGAAAGCTGTTGATTTTTTATTGGCCAGTGATTCATTAAAATTTCTATTGTACATAAATAAGATTTGGTAACTATTTATTTGATTTCTACTTTTATTTTTACCACGCGACGATTTATCCAGAAGGAATATCATTGAGAATGTCAGTGTCTTTTTTACCGACTTGTGAATTCTCCTTGGGGAATTCAAGATGGCGTTTTCCAGACAAGCAGGTGGGGGAAATCAGCTGATTTGCATTTTTAGCGAATTTCTTTTTTTACTAGAGACTAGAGTTTCAACGGGTTCCAGCATCTCCTGGCATCCCCACTTTGTGGAGAAATTCCGGGATGAGGTGGGCATTTTTGTTAGAGATACGTGGCCGTCGTTCAGGAAGTGGGGGAGGAGTCAGCACTGCGATAGGAGTTATGAAACTTCACGACCTGCCGGGTGGCAATATCGATAATCCTTCAGTCGGCTTTGGTTTGTTGGAGTTGTAAGTTCTAGTTCTGAGTCTTGGAGAATTATGAGTTTCATTAGGGAGGATTTGTTCAAGGAGTTCGCCTTCTGGAGTGCCATTCTGGTGATTAAGGTGCTGCTGATGGCGCCGCTCACTGCCCGACAGCGATTGGGGAAGAACGTAAGATTTTTTTTAAAGAAAATTTTGGAGTTTGGAGGACAGTTGACTGATAATTAGAGATAACTCAATGAATGATATTTATTTGCGACAGGTAAATGTGTATAAATATTTCCATCAGACATCCGCATATTTCAGTTTTTATGCCCAATGCAGTAGTACGAATGCAACAAAATTGGCTACATGGACTGAAAGTGAGCATTCTAACCTCACTTCGCTCGGTTAGAGACGCTCACTTTGTCAATTGTGGCAGAAAAAGTGTAGTCAAACCCTGGGGAGGGGAGTCAGACAAGCATTCCCCACGTGCCGACAACCCTCGCCTTCGGCTCGTGTCGCGATTTTGCAAGTGAGGACGACATTTTATGTACATATACAATAATTGCAGGAATTTCAGATTGAACACATAATTTATTTATCATAATTCTCATGGATGTATCTTCTTCAGCTGAGTTGAAGCACCTGAAAATTGATGGAAAGTTGTACGAATCAGTCAGTCTGGTCAATGATAATGTCTTCTGCCCTCAGTACTCTATTGATAATGTTACCTATCTGCAGAAACCGGGACCGGCAGCGGTGTTAATGGCGCATTGGCTGCTGCCGCAGCATTCAGACAGTATATTGCACTGAAAATGTTACATTACAAATTAAAAATGATAAATCCTCATCTCGATGTCACCAATCCCAATTAACCAAAATATGTCTGCCCATTTCTACTACATTTCAGGAATACTTCAAGTGTTCCATTTTTGCTCAACAGCAAATTTAGATCTGTCTCCCGATACCGCCATCAACGGAATGGAAGCCGAGCTGAATTGGTGATCACTCCAGGAGATGTTCAACGTATCAAAATAATTTTTCCCAGAGTTCTCAAGAACTACAAAAATCCTAACCACTAGACAATACCGAAAATTTCCCAGCAACTGTTCAAGCGATTTTTATCGCCGCAGTTATTCAACAGTAAGCACTCGTAAAATTGTCTCGCACGTGAGACAATTGGAGGATTAATAAGTGCATAGCTTACCGCGCTGCCGCGAGGAATGCACTGTGCACCAGCAAGTGCTAGTACTGCTGGAATGAGTGTAAAAATGGCGAAGATTTTCATGATAAACAACAAAAAGAAATTTTATTCAAGCGATAAAGCTCAACTGATGTCGAAAGATTGAACAGAATTCATGTCGGCTTCTTTATATATCGTTGACAACTCGACAATTTTCCTCCTCGTATTTCTTACGCATATTTTTATTTAGTACATAGATACGGGAATCCCTGGAGAAACCTCAAACAATTTACATTAGTCGCATACTGTCAAGGTAATGCGCACGAGACACTAAAGTCTGCCTTCACCGCTGGCGTAATGATTGACGTTATTTACTAATGACAGATAAGCCGAGTAGAACATTGACTTACTGATAGAAGCAATGAGTTTATCAGATAAAGTATTTGATTTGTCACAAACAAAAAATTAATGTGCTATCAATTTTGGCGGAATTTGCAATGGAGATGGTCATTTTTTCGTGAGAAGTCTGATAGGCTGGGGCCAACTGGGAAGATTTCAATTCTCAATATTTCAGGATTGGCCGATTGAAATTGGATGATTTTTATTTCATATTAAAGCTCGAAAGCAGAGCTTTAATTTGATCCAAAATTATCGCATTTCACTCTGCCGATCTTGAGTTATTGACAATTGAAGATCATGGGTACCTGCTTCGGGCGCCCTGTCAATGAAAAACAACGAAAACATGTCCCACAGAAAAATTAAACAAATTAAATTGACCAGATCCTACAATTGTCATCTACCTTTGCGTCTCCTACGACTTGACAAAATCTGTTCTAATTATGTCCTCCAGGTATTCGCCAATCCTGAAGACGCCACCTCCAAGAAAGCCAAAATAACAACAGACGACCCAGACGTCGAGAGAGTGAGACGAGCCCACTTGAATGACTTGGAGAACATTCTCCCCTGGTTCGTAATGACCGCAATTTGGCTGACGACCAGTCCCGACTACTACTGCGCGATGATCCTCATAAGGACATTTGTCTTCGCCCGGATCATGCACACAATCTTCTATATATTTCTTGCCAAGCAACCTCATCGAGCTCTTGCTTTCTTCCTTGGCATTGCAATTACAATGTACGAGGCATTCTCGACTTTGGTCCACTACTTGTGAGATCAACTAATATCTTTTGCAAATTTATCAGAGCCAAGTTATTCAATGCAATATTTTTTTGCCAATGTTTTTTCACACATATTTTTTTACCGTTAAAATAAAAATTGTGTGATATTTTTATAACTGGTATGGGAGCAATAAAATCTTACAACGTCACATCAAATATTGATTAAATAATATTGTTATATCCGGACAAAGATAACTCAACCCACAAATTGCTTTACAATTGCTGCAATTTATTAATTACAAAAATAATTGCGAAGTTTTTTTCAGCAAACCTCCCACGAGAATTAATACAATTGACAATTGCAATTAGGACTCCTAACAATATACTAAAGACAAAAATAATATCATAATAATACTGATAATTAAACCATTAATTGCTAATGATTTATTTATTTATTTATTATCATTATTATTATTAAGAATTGAATTGAATTGTGATATTGTGTGGAAAATTGATGAATTGTCGTGAAAAACTTTGGCTGAAGTTTGATTGTTCAACGAATTAATTAATCAATAATACAATACGTAAAAATGAGATATTGTTTATCAGCTGTTGCGATAATTAGATGATGTAATGTCACGTGAAAGCTGAGTTCAACATTTGTCAATTTCTTTCGGGAATTGTTGCTATCAAGTTATTACATTTTGATTAGATAAATTTTTGGGAGTCAGACGTACTACGCAGAAAATAGCTGTACGTCACAATGGACCGTTGGAGATGCTTGTTGGAGACACCCGGTCACCTCGTGCTCACCTGGCAACCAGGGCCAATGTTGACTGTGGGTAGGGAGCGTGAGCTCTACTTTATCGGTATATCCTGAGCGACAGCAGAGGTTCAGTGGACAATTGCTCAACTGTTGTCGGGTGCATCTGGATGTTCACCAGTCTATGGACAACCGAGGAGTGCGAAGTACGAGGGGATCCGAGCCGTTTGCACCCGCCTCTGAGAGTTACCGCCACACGAGGAGCATCATTGGGTGTCGTTGCCGTCCGGCTCTCACATCTGATGTCTGTGTAATGTCCAAAGCGTTTAAATAAACATTTTCCCCCGTAATTAAGTGAAAGTATGAGTAAAATATTAATCCGCAAAAGTAATAGCCATCCGGAACAAAACATCTTGAAGTCGTGAGTACTGAAGCCTCGAATTCTCCTGCAGCAAACCGCACTTCGTTTGTTCCTATGCGGCATTTGTTGGTAATCACTGTCAATTTATTCACTTGCGGACTAATTCAGACATTGTTTGTCGGATAATTATTGATTTGCAGGAGAATTCACTGTTTTTGGTGTCCGATTTTGGCACTATTTTTCATTGTTGATTCTAGCGAGACAGTAGCATCCTAACCTCAAAGTTCGCTCAAGCCAATTGACACTGAGCCTTTGCAATTATCAAGTCGACCAGGGAAATTACTAAATTGATCGCTGGCATTAATTGTCAGTATTGAATTAATTAATAAGTCGACGAGAATGAAAGAGTGAAGAGGGGGGAAGATGGTGTGGTTTGATGCTCAATAATTAGCAATCGGCTGAGTGAATTGTCTCAATTTTTTTTTGTTTCTCCGGTCTCCTCCCATGCTTTGAATTGAGACCTCATTCATATAAATCGGATCGTTTGATCGCGAGATATTGATTATTATTGGAAACATGATTTACCTCGTTCTCCAGCAACGACTTCATTGAATTTCACGTGCGTTCTCAATCTCTCTGGTCTAGGTCCCCAAGATCTCTTTGTGAGGTTCCAAAGTTACCTAAATGTCGACGGACATTAATAATTAAATATTAATTGCTTAATTCCATAAATAAATTATCCAATGAGACGACAAAAGCCAATAGCCAGTCCTTTTACTGCTCAAGGTCTCTCATTGTCGATTCACTCCAGGTGTTTGTCTTTCAAGAAATCAATATGAGACTCAATTCTAGGCAGCTTAAACCCTGAACAATGGATCAAGACCCAAGTGCTCCAGCTGTTCCCACTGAGGTCGCCGAGGACATCCCCGAGCTTCCGTCATCTAGTCACGCACAAGCGAGCTCACCAGGAGTAGAACCCACAGATTCCCAATCAGCTGATTCAAGCCGGCTGACCCCCAGTCAGGGCGACCCCATGGATCCAGAGTCGGAGCGAGACCTCGCAGAGGCCCCAGACGATTCCCCCACCACTGCCGAGCCCACCAAGTCAGCCGCGGAGATTCCTCCGGGTGAAAAATCCCCCGAGACCGCAGAAGTCCCCCCAGAAGCCGCTCTCGAGTCCGGAGAGGACTCCCCAGACAATCCTCCGCCAAAAGGAGCGCCAAAACCGTCAGCTCTTCCATCACAAAGTGCTCCCGACTCGTCCAAAGTCCCCTCAGACCCCCCAGAGGCTTCAGAAGACTCTGCCGGAGCTGACGCTGCCCCAGAGGCCTCAGAATCCCCCAAGGACAAACCGGAAGTTTCCTCTGAAGCGTCAAAAAAGTCTACGACATCATCGAAGCCCTCATCCCCTGAGGATTCCATTCCCATCGTCGACGTGGACACAGAAGGGCCTGAAAAGTCCTCGGATCGATCCCCAGCCCCCGCAGAAACCACCCTCGAGGAGTCTTCCAAGTCCCCGACAGTCCAGGACGACAAAATCGAATCAGTAACCCTGGACAGTGATGCCGAGAAGGACGAGGACAAGGACCGAGAACCCGAGAAAACTGAATTCGTCCAGATAACTCAGGACAAGCAGGATGACAATCACATAGAAGGCCCATCGATAGAGGCTGAGGATCCCTTTGGAGGGGATAGTCTAGCTGCCGATGGGGTTGAAACCATGGACACCGAGGATATCAACGAGAGGAACATGAACTTCTCAAAATTAGCTGACGAAGCTGATAATCTCCAAGAAGCCGTGAAAGCCACCTCCTCAAAGGAGGCCACAAGCACCCCAGAGGCTTCAGCCTCCACCAAGAAGACATCAGCTGATCAGATAAATGAGAACGACGAGATAACTGAAGTGCCAGCATCTGAAGAGACTTCAAAATCTCAGGAGAAGCCTGGAAAACCGAGTGAGAAGAGCAAAGACTCTGATGTGGATGTGAATCCCCTGGAGGCGGACGATCAGTCGACAGTACTTCCAGGTCAGGATGACGAGCTCTGTATCATTCCTGATGATATGAAGATCGTTCTTCCTGGGAAGGCTGGCCCCCCAAAGGATACAACGGACTTGAAGGTCTCGAAAGCGCTGCAGAAGCCGTCGTCCTCTACTGACAAAGCGTCATCTCTTCCGGAGGACGCTGAACCCGTGGACAAGGCAAAATCACCAGATGCGCCAGTGGAAATAACGGATAATGTTATTGATGTTGATGACGAGAGTAAGAAGTCGGAGGTCGAGGAGATCTCACAGCCAATCAAGCAGATATGCAAGCAGTGCAAGGAGAGGAAGCGATGCAGAATTCGTGTGAAGATTGGATCTGAGGAGTTTGGGGTTTGCTCCAAGAGGTGTCAGAATTCGTTTATGGAGACTCATGGAAAGGCGACTGACATACCCTCTGAGGGGCCCAATTCTAAATATGAAAAAAGATGTGCTAGCTGTCTTCTGATTGTGGAAACCAATGACGAGAGGAATCTCTCCTGGGAGACAATGGAGTTCTGTAATGAGGAGTGTTTGGGAAAATTCCAGACCAAGTATGGGAGCTACTGCAGAAATTGCAATGGAACTGTTCAGCCGATTTCACTGGGGAAGTACTGCGTTCGTTTTGGATATGATGTGCGCCAGTTCTGCTGCTCGACCTGCCTCGAGGAATTTAAAAAGGGCCTCAAGGTGTGCAGCTACTGCCAGAAGGACATTAGCTCTGGGACCGATGGATTCTTGGCTCCGGTGGGGGACAAGGGACAGTTCAAGGACTTTTGTACACAGCAGTGCATGGAGAAGTACTCGAGGATGAACTCGACTGAGCCGATACCTCCGGAGAGAAAGGCCTGCAGTGTCTGCCAGGAGGAGAAGATTGTCTTTTGTGAGGTGCAAATTGACAGGGGACAGAGTCAGGCCATTTGCAGTGAGCCCTGCTTCGCCGCTTTTAAATTCGTCAATAAAGTTGATCCTGACCATTGCGCCACTTGCAAAAAATACTTTCAGGTAGGTAACATACTTTAACAACATTCTATTATAATTATTAAGTATAGATTCGTTGAAAATTGTCTGTCTCAGCATTGAACGTCCTTTCATGGGGGCCAGGCATAATGAAGGTCTTCCATTGACGATAACTCAGGATTGGCTGAGTGAAATTTGACGAAATTGCTTCATATTAAAGCTAGGATTGTCCGCTTCATTGTCACCAAAAATTACTCAATTTCCATCGGCCAGTCCCGAGTTATGGGCAATTGAAATCCTTTCATGTTGCTCCAGTCCCCTCGACCAAATGCCAAAGCTCCAGACATTTCAGACACTACAAGTAAAATCCTTGCAGGTTGGAAATAAGAAGAGCTCAGTGGTCTTCTACAACAACGAAGCCCACACCTTCTGCAGCAAGAGCTGCCTCAACATCTTCATAATCACCAACAGAAAGATAGTTCCCTGCAACTGGTGCAAAGTGAAAAAATACAACTTCGACATGATAAAAAAAGAGTTGAAATCAGGTCAAGTGGTGATGATGTGCAGTCTCAATTGTCTCACCCTGTACCAGGTCTCGATAAATGCAGTATCAGCGAGAAGAATCAGATGTGATCTCTGCAAGGAGTTCTCCCAGGCGCAGTATCACCTCACAATGTCAGACGCGACAATCCGGAATTTCTGCTCCTACAATTGTGTCATGAAATTTCAGGCACAATACACCAAGTCCCCGATAACAATTCCCTCCGGTGAGGATGTGCCAGTACCCACGGGAATGCCCAAACGAACTTATCCAGGAAAGGTCCAGCCGCAGGGAGCAGTGAAGAAGGTTACAGAGATGAATCAAACAATTCAGTCTAAGAAATCCCTTCCTGTGATATCATCAGTGGCTAGTCTAGCTACCCTACCATCCAATGGCCAGCCTGCATCCACTCAGAAAGCCACAACGAACGTTGTGAGTCTGAACAATTCAACAGTGACCAATCCAACAGTTGTTTCAGGTACTCCGATTCTCTTCAAACAGCAGGTGATCACTAGACCCCCGAGTCCTGTGCAGATGCACAATAAAATGACCCAGTGCAAGCCTCTGATGCACACCAAAGGGGTCTCAGTGAAGCCCCACCCCTGCACCAAGTCCACTCAGACTGACGAGGTGCAGAAGGTGATAATTCCCATTCCAGTCCCCATTTATGTACCCTTTCCAGTTCACATGTTCAGCTTTCCCTTCCCAGTTCCGATGCCATTCCCCCTACCAATTCCCGTTCCCATTTTCATTCCAACAACCAGAAATAGTGCGAAGGGAATTGCCAAGGAGATCAAGAGGATTCAGGAGAAAATGCCATCAGATCCCTTTGAGGCAGAGCTGCTCATGATGGCGGAGATGGTGGCGACTGAAAAGAAGAAGACCGAGAGTGACTCAGACTCGGAGGACAACGAGAATGAGGATCCCAGTGGAAACGTCCCGGAAGAGAAGCAGGACGCGGTGGACGGGGCCAATGCCTTCGGCGAGGACATGCTGCAGATGGCTCTGAAGATGGCTACAGGCGAACTGGAGGAGTCCGCGGTGGATCTTGAGGCGGCCCTCACCCCCAACACCATCGCCGCCACTCCCCAGACCGACGTCGAGGAGAACTCCAGTGTCGCGGAGAGGCAGACGCGCGGCAGGAAGCGAACTGTTGCCTACAAAACCAAGGGGGCCGGTAACAAGAAGGGGAGGCGATCCTCGAGCACTGGCGAAGTGCCACTGATGCCACCACCCGAGCCCCAGACTCCACCAAAGGTTCTCGAGCCCCTCGAGAAACCGGACGCCAATATGGCGCTCAAGTTTACGTTTGGAGTGAACGCCTGGAGGCAGTGGGTGGCTGGAAAGAATCTGGAAATGGAGAAAAACTCTGGCAGCAGACCCTTCAAAGCCTTCAAGACAGATCTCCTACAGTTGACTGCTGACGAGCTCAATTACTCACTCTGTCTCTTTGTCAAGGAGGTTAGGAAGCCCAATGGGGCTGAGTATGCTCCTGACACTATTTATTATCTATGCCTGGGGATTCAGCAGTATCTCTTTGAAAATAATAGAATTGACAACATCTTTACGGACACGTATTACGAGAAATTCACGGATTGTCTCAATGAAGTCGCCACCAAGTTCTCGGTACTTTACAATGATGCACAGTTCATTGTCACCAGGGTCGAGGAGGAACATCTCTGGGAGTGCAAACAACTCGGCGCTCATTCTCCACATGTTCTGTTGAGCACACTCATGTTCTTTAATACTAAACATTTTAATTTAACGGTGAGATTGCTCAGTTATTCATTCAGCTACTGATCTTTGATGTCTTGTTTCAATATCATATAATCCAATTATACCATCAATATTCCTGATTACTTGACAATCTTTACGGATTTTAACGTTGGACATCAGATTTTTCATCTCTCCGCGACCAAAATCTGTCCTAGAGTCTTGGAAATTCGTTTTAAAACCATCAAATACAATAAAAAAAAAGAGTCTTTTGGCACTTGTCAAGATAATTAGGCAATAGTATTTTATAATTGACGATTATCATGTCATTTAAGTGACGGCTATCGCTTAATTTAATTGTTCTAATCAATAAATATTGAATTCAGACTGTGGAGGAGCACATGCAGCTCTCGTTCTCCCACATAATGAAACATTGGAAGCGGAATCCAGCGGCACCAGCTGCTGGAGGTGGCAAACCACCAGGAGCGAGGAACGTGCTGCTCAGATTTTATCCACCTCAAGCTGCGCTAGGTTAGTATCCTCATTAATTCCCCAATCAAGTCGTCCACGAGGAGAACAATGAGCAATGGCTGCCACTCCTTAACATATCCGAAAAACAATACAACAGACCAATAATAATAATGATAATCGCGTGAAATCCTTCAGAGGCGAATTCGAGGAAGAAGAAGGTGTACGAGCAGCAGGAGAACGAGGAAAATCCGCTGAGATGTCCAGTTAAACTCTACGAATTTTACCTGTCAAAGTGTCCGGAGAGTGTGAAAAGCCGTAACGACGTGTTCTACCTTCTCCCGGAGCGCAGTTGTGTCCCGGACAGTCCAGTCTGGTACTCCACTTCGCCCCTTGCCAAGAATCATCTCGTGAAAATGCTGAATCGCGTGAAGATGGTCAAAGAAATCAACGTCGCTCTCTGGAGCAGTTAATGAGGCTCCAGCAGGCTGAGAGGTATCCCACAACCCGAGGAATTTTTTTTGTATCAAAATGAGAGAGAGGGAGAGAGAGGAAAATGGCCGCTGTTGGCACTGACGAGGGTCCTTTAACATTGAGTTCACTTGAACACATGACAAGGGTTAATGACAAATTAATTTGCCTCACGATTCGAACTTCTTATGTATAATTTTTAATAATTAAGTAATAAAATAACGAGAAGAGTTGTTTCATAATTTCTTGATTAAAATCATTGCCAGCGGATTTAGCTTGTCAGTCGTTGGAATTTTAGAGGATTCAGGTTAGGGGAGGGCGGAGGTGGAGGACAATTTGATGGAGATGATGAAAATGTTGAAGTTTATGGTCATTCTGGTGATAGTCCAACAACAAAATGGTCAATAGATTATAGAATACATAAATTATCAGATTGTTTTGGATGAACATTCGTGAATGTCTGGCTCGACCGTCAACGAGCCCACCCAATGTTTCCTCATCCAATTGTTTATTACAATAACAAAGATATGCTGTCGGTAAACTCACTCGTTATCTTTTAATTGTGAAGATAAAAGAAGCTGTGAAAACATCAGAAGCGTTGGCAAGCTCACGAAGTGGAAAGAATCCTCGGTAGTCCGCAGTTGCTTTCCGCGAGCTCTTGGAAGTCAATTCTCATCATCCTCGTCATCAACAGTACCAGAATTCTGCTCCTATCCGTTGTGCCACTCACCCATCTCGTCACCGGTTCCCCAGGTGTTCCCCAGGTGCTTTAGATCAGTAAATCCCCAGCAGACCTCTGCCCGAAGTATGCCCACTCCCCAAGACGCCAGGGGAAGTGAAGGCCCTCCCGCCAACTCGTCTCCAAAGAATTCCGCGAACATTCTCCAAAGATCCTGGAGATACCCAAGAGGATTTCCAAGCCTAACCAAACAAGTTTACGGAGTTGTTGTAGCCCCAGAAAGTTGGAGATGTCTGCGAGAGGGGAAACTAGTGAAAGACCCGGTGATCGACGCCTGGTTACAGCTGATGAAGAACAGGGCGTCGAGATCCGGTCTCTCGGTATTACCTTTCAAGAGTTTTCATTACGAATTGTTATCGCAATTTGGGGATGCTCCCCCAGATGAGTTGATCCAGTGGCTGTGGAGGAGCGCCTGCTGGGGGAGGGACGTCTGGCTGTTTCCCCTCGTCTACGGCGGGCACTGCAACTTATTAACGATAGTCCCCAGGTCCAGGACATTCCTCTTCATGGACGGGCCCCACCAGGACCCACCGGAGGATCTCCTCAAGCAGATTTGCCGGCTGATGGAGGCGGTGAAGGGGGACTTGGACTGGAGCCGGTGGACCTTTCACCAGCCCAAGGATTACCCCATTCAGCATCCGATGTCCAACGACTGCGCTATACTCGTCTGCTCCTGGAGTTATGTCATTTGCACTGGGGAAGAGCTCGCCTGCGAGCAACGGGAGATGTCGAGGATGAGGAGAGTGATCGCTACGAACCTGTATACAGCACCGGAAGTGGAGATTCCTTTGCCTGGGGGGGATTGTGGAGAGTATGAGCCGCCAGTTCGCGAGTCGGAGACGACCTGGAGGGATGTCGTGTGGACTGACGGGGCGCCTGGAGCCTCGGGGACACTGGCATATTGTGCTTCGTTGGCTCGAAGTCGTGGAGAGGTCCAGGGGGTTGACGGATAAATGGAATTTAATTCCCTACCAGGGGGAGGCTGATGACACCCCAAGCCTAGGGGTTCTCACTCACGAAATTTTTGGACATTAGAATGTTCCGGCAGATTTTATTCTCTTTCTTTCGGCATCCAACGAATAATTACAATTGGCTCTGAAGACTTTTTCAAGTAGTCAGGACATTTCCAAAGCCTCGAGGAGCTGTCAGTGTGACAACAAATGTAGAATGACAATTTTCATTACTCACTTCACCTCATTAAATCTCATTACAATTAAATTCAATTGTGATTTTATCATTAAATAACAATTAATAAAATAAATGTCCAGATTTGAGCTTGAAAATCTTATTCTCTGCGTTACTATGAGAGTAAATCCCACGGAAATGTCTCGACTGGACACTCGAGGGCACCACCTCCTGGGCAAACGACAGTCTATAAGACTTATTCAATGACTAAGGCAAGCAACTGCTCTTCTTTCCCGCGTTAAACCACCCCAAACACGCCGAGACAAGCTCAGAGTCCGCCGGTTTAAGGTTAAGGGACGTTTAGTTAATTAAAAAAAACAAAATACAATTTTGTTATTGACTTGGCCTGATTGGAACCAGGACAATGTGGGGAGATCTGAATACAGGAGAGGGTCAGGGGGGTTTCATGGACGACAGTTACAACACAGGAGGAGGTCAGCAGACCCAGAAGGAGGGCAAGAAGAGGGAGGACAACAAGATCATCCTGCCAATCATGATTGGCAGTCTTCTACGGGAGACTCCTCAGTCCCTCCAGCATTATGGAGCCAATGGAGTGTCAACGGTTCGTGTTGTTGCTGTCGTTACCAAGATCACCGAGACCACTACCAAAATTGCTTACGAACTCGAGGATGAAACTGGTAATTGTCTTGATGAGATTAAATTCTTGGCACATCTGGGGAGGACATCCCCAGAGGAGCCCTTGACAAGCACTCGACGAGTTCTTGACGAACAATTCACCTCTTGAGACAAGTCTTCCCTTCTCACCCTCAGTATTATTTTCGTTCGAGAATAATTGGAGCCCGGGTTTCCCCAGGACAATCAGTAAAATTTTCACTCTTTTTTCCCCCCCACAGGCCGAATAACTGGCTACCGTTGGCTGGAGACTGACAATGTAGCAGGGGCAGACCCAGTCGACATAAAAATCAATCAGTACGCGATCATTCACGGCTGTCTTCGAGAGAGTGGCGAGGAGGCCCGCCACTTGTTCATCCTCAACATTCGTCCCTCGACGACCCATGGGGAGGTCTTCAATCATCTCCTGGAGGTGACAGTCGCTGCGCGTCGCAAGACCATTGGACCCACCAGTCCAACGGCGAAGGTAGGAGCAGATGCTGCTGTGAACAATGACGATCCCAATCTGCATGGGCTCAATCCTGAACAAGGAATTGTCTTCAAAATCATCAAACAAGTGGACGAAAATGACAGCGGCATCGAGAGGGCCGAATTGAGTAGCAAACTCCCACCCCAGCTGGCTTCTAAAATCGATGAAATCCTAGATTTTCTTGTCTCCGAGGGTCACATCTACACCACTCGCGATGACGACCACTTCAAGGCCACCTGAGACCTCTCATCTTGAGAAGTTAGCTCCAGGCATTACACCTCGACGTATTATATGTATCAATAAGTTTTGTTACTCAAGTTCATGGTCTACCTCAATTTTTTCGAGTTCCTCGAGGGGTAAGTGGGCCTTGCCAAGTGCCTTGTTATGTTTCAGTTATTACTGCAGGAATAAATCCAGGTCGATCCGCAGATTTATCAGGTCTTATTGGTAAATCCCCAACAGTAATCCTCTCGATTTGCTATGAATGCTCCTAAGGAAGGGGAAGAAAGTGGAGGTCTCATGGCAAATTGTCTTTGGAACATTCCAAAAATATTCTTCAAGGAAATTACAGACAATTGGGCCTTGTTGAGTTCCATTTATTATTCTTAATAATGAAAATATTATTCTTGTGAGAAAGTAATTAACAAATTCGCAGGAATAAATTGAGTTTGATCCTCCGATTTATGATTGTTTATTTATCTCCACTCGATCGACCATTTTTTTGGTCAATTGATTGACAAAAACAAACAAACAAATTCTCAAATTTCACTCATTGAACTGAATTAATTGACATAATCGATTGATTTTGAGGTTATGATGACAAGTGAGCGATTAAAGTTGTGGAAATGTCGACGTCACCTGCAATTTATTTAAAAAAAAACCAAGGATTCGAGAATTCTGGAATGAAACAAATGACTCATGTTCCTCTGTCTTTATTTGATCAAAATTTCTGAGATGGTCCCAAACAAATACTCGAATACAATCGCATTACGAACTAAATTTTGATTTTCAACAGCCCCAGCTCGACTCACTCAACCTCCGCCAAAGTAAACAACAATAAACAACAATAAATTGATCGTTGTTAATAAAAACCCAAGAGTTATGACAAACAAAGTGAATAATCACCAAAATTAACCCCCAAAATGATCCTTCCAAGTTCTGAAAAATGTCTGCACCCAAAGAGCGACCAACTCTTCCCACAATCGCCTAAAAAAAACTCGATAAAATTGATCATTTATTATTAATTAATTCCCCTCATTTTCACTCTTCTAAATTCCTCTAAAACTAAAATTGCTGTCCCATTGTCAGCTGATCGTCGCGAGATAATGAAAAATTCCCCCGACAAATGCGATAGTGAACAATCCCCAGAACAATTCCTCCATATTCTCACAAAAAAAAAAACATAAACAAATTGTCAGTGAATAGCAGATAAATCGTAGCACTACGTAAATGCTGAAAAATATACAATAGTCTTTATTAAAATAGTCAAATAAATGGCCTCCCCTAGCCAGGCCCTGAATTGAGGACTAAAAAATCCATGCAACGTACACAAATATAATATTCATATATAATGATCATATATACAAATATAATATTCATAGAATTACAACAACAATTATCATATACCCTACATAATAATCCTTAATTCCTCATTAGTTTACCTAATCACTCGTCCCCCCGATTAATCGACTACATTACGACTGTCATTTTGGCAATTATTCCCCCCTCAATGCAATTAAATTCCCCTTATCCTAATTGAAAAAAAAAAATAATAATTAATCGCGATGAGTCGCGTCTTTCACAAGAGAGAAGCGTCACGGATTTAGGCCGTGCATCAATTGGCAATTGCTCGTGTTATAATTAACAACAAAATCCCCATTATTATCAGCACTTGTCGCCCCATTACATCGATCTATTTACAAATGTTATTATTCAAAATATGACATTCCTTTGCCCCATTCCCTCCAACAATTTACAACATATCCAGGCCCAACCGAGTGGGAACCCTGTCGCATTGTTAAATATATCGTTGATCTGAAATATCTTTTTTTTTTTAATTAGTTTATAAAAATAGTCTAAATCCAAATAATCGAGAAAATTGTCACATCAACAAATCACACATCAGTTCTCTTTTCTCCCGTCGTCACCCAGTTCAATGATCATTTCCTTTCTGGTATATCTTAAGTACTATTTCCAGGACATGCCGAGTGAACTTTTTTTGTTTATTTATAATTACGAGAGACAGTTCAATTAATGGAACACCTGAATATCCTGATATTTTTCAGCACTCGCTTTCTCGGGGGGTGAGTTGTTTAATTGGCAATTGTCGAGTTTTGTCTTTCAATGTCTCGGGAGGGATGGAGCATTGCTGAATTTTAATTGTTTAAATAATATTTATTTGTTAATTAATTGAGGCGAATGGACAATTTGAAGAAATTGAAAAAGAATCGACGGAATTGGCAGGCAAAAATGTGAACACTTCCACTCGGCGTATTTTCAAAACTATCAGATTTATCAAAAAATTAATAGAGACAATTTTTGTGGAGAATTTCCCGATCTATAAAAAAGGTCTATTGAGTTTTTTTGGTAGAGTCACTGGTTTTGGAGATATCGTGGGTTTTATAACGATAAATAATCTCTCAACTCAGCGTAATTATGAACTTTTGTTTTCCTTAGTGTTCCATAATTGGACTGCTCGCTCATGTTAAACCAGTGAAGAGTCTGGTGGTTTACAGTGATTTCGGAGATGTTTGAGTGCATCAGGTGAGACGTACAATTTTTTAATGAGAAACAAATTCGAGGTACACCTATCACATAACACTTACTGAATTGTCTTTTCACCCGGAGGTGTGGCAAAACGAGCCTACCAAAAATCGCCAATATCTCGGGATCTAACGATGGAATTTTGACGAATTAGGTGTCATTTTGAAGCCTGATAAAATACCTCTCGAATGAGTCCGAAACGATCGAATTTCACTCAGCCAATCCCGAGATATTGCCGATTGAAATAGTCCGCTGTAGCCCTCCCATAAAATACGATTTCCCACGACACAATGTGCAATTTGATGCTCACATTATTTTCTCTTATTCAGTTATAATAAATTCACATGATAATAGCAGCCCATGAATCAATGGTACAACTACCCAAAATATATCGTCTCCAGCTAATGCATTGATCGTGCATCGATACCCGCATCGTAAACTATCATCAGTTGTCACAGGGGGGTATCGATTGTTCATTTATTTTTCATACTAAAATACAGTGATTTATATTTTAATAATTTACTTTAACAACTAGTGTCACTATTTTTACGTGTAAAGCCGCACTTTGTTTAATTTTTCAAGTGATGAGAATTGAGTGAGGGCCAGAAATACCAAAAAAATTCAAGTAAAAAAAAAGACAAAATAAGCAATAAAGAATTTGACAATGAGCAAAAAAAAGTAGTCTGAGATGTAATAGTTAGATAATTTTCCCTTGACAAAATCTTCTTCATCGATGAGAATGCATTTGGCTCAGTTACCTTGAAAAACAAACAATTATTCTTCTATTCTTGAGCGTAATTACAATCGTACTGATACGATACTGCCCACCATTGGCACATCAGTATTTTAATCATTCAATTACGATATAAATTAATCAACTGAGTCAGCAGTCCCGCTGAATGGCCGAAACAACTCATCAGGAGTTACTCAAAATTGATCAATCAAATGATTCATTGGCTCGTTTTGATTGAGGAGACAATAGCTCGACGAGCGATCCACGTAGTACAGGTTATAACTAGAGAAGAGAATCTATGGGTTTAGAAAAATTAAACCCAACTTTTATGTACATGGAAAGTGAAAGAGACTCACTCGATCGTTGAAAACTGAGTCGAATATATATATATATATTATTATCCATGCTTGGATAGGATCCACCGCACTTCCAGCCTGTGGGTGGAGACTCCTGATAACTCCCTGCATGTTCTCATGTTCTTTTTTCATATTTTTTTTATTCTTTTTCGGAATTTTTTTGTGGGAAAATACTCTTAGTTCAGGTTATGTTGGGGGGCGGGGGGAATGACTTCAATTATCCTTGCGCGCCTTCTTTTTACTCTTCTTCTGGGTCTTTGCTTCTGTCCATGTGTCTGAAAGACAATGCCGGATAAATTAAATTATTCCTCCCAAATCACTCTAAATAAAAATTATTTCCAACGGCGTGGGGTGTAATAGCAAAAGTTGGGGAGAATTTTAACCAAAAAAAAATTGAGAAACACTCGAAAGTATAATAAAGAACTAGTAATGAATAATTTACCACCCAATTCATCGAACACCGGAGCCTTCTTCTCAGGAACAACCTCCACATTCTGCACCTCAACTGTCTCCATAGTCTTCACCTCCTGGACATCCCCCGCAATGACTTTGTCGAGTGTTTTTTTCTCAGGGGCAGTTGGATTATTCTCCCCGACGACAATCTTCTTGGCCTTCTTTGCTTTGGCACTCTTCTTCTCGTCCTTCTCCGACTTCTCGACCTGCCGAAAAGCAAAAATTCAGCCTCTCTTCATACCTCAACACAATCAGCTGTGCTCAATTGCCATAGGTGGCGCGCGTCGATTGACAGACTTACCTTCTTGATCTCCTCCTTGATCTCCGGAGCCTCTGGCTCACTGGCGATCTCGTTGCTCACCGGCTCCAGGACAATTTCCTTCTGATTCTTCTCCTTCAACTCTTTATTCTGAGTCTCCTTGGCAACCTTATCTTTAATCTCAATTTTATCTTGCTCCTTATCTTTGGTATCACTTATCAGCTCCGACTTTTTGGATTTTTTCGTCTTCTTGGGGGTTTCCTCCTCCTTCTTCTTCTTCTTGTCCTTCCTCGACAGCGCCTGCTCCCAATCGCCTGCAATAACCAATAATAACCTCAATAAAGTGTTAAATATTAACAATTAATTAAAACAAAACTAATATTGATCAACCAGCGAAACAATTGGGGGGAAAACACTCAATCAAACTCCATCAAACTCCCCAAGAAAATCAACGTCACTTGATTAATTATTATTGTTATTACTGCAATAGGGACAATAGTTGGAGGATGAAGAGGTCATTGGGGGACTCACCCTCGTCGAAGTCCACTGGCTTCTCGAGAATTAAATTCTTGAGATTCTTTTTGTTCTTCGCCTGCTCAACCTTATTCTCCTTTCCCGATTTAGCGTTCACCTGGTTCTTCTCTTTTTTATTGACAGCAGCAGCAGCAGCAGGAGTATTCTCCTCTTGTTTCCTCTCCCTCAGTTTGCCATCAACGTCCTCACTCTTGCTGGCAGCCTTTTTCGTCTCAATTTTGGCTGGTGACACTTTCTTGGCAGGACTTGACTTCTCATTCACTCCCTGATTGCCCGTTGTTCGCTGCAATAATTCAATTCTCTTTTACTCAACCCAAAACCCACTGTCCCGCATTCCGCATCACTGCACGAGTGAAGTCATTCTCAGGTCGCTCGCGGTGATGTTGAATACGATAAAATTATTTTTGCCAGCGATTTTTTCATTTTTTATTGAGAATTTTCTTGATGAAGAAAATTTACTGTCAGTTGGAGAATTTTTTTTGGCACTGCCCATTGAACTCTCAATACCTACTTACCTGATGGGTTAATTGAAAAATGTGATAAGACATTTTTTGTGGAGAATTTCAAGATCTTCAAATATGTTTTTGTGACTTTTTTCAATGAAATCGGTAGTTTTCGAGATATTCCAGGTTTTAGCAGACGAAAAATTCGAAGCTTTATCGCGTATTTTTTTTCCCCATTAAAATCCTCGATAAAAGTGAGCGTATCTCCGAAACTATTGCCGGTACTATTATTATTATTATTACTATTAGTTATTGAGAAATGCGATAAGACATTTTGCGGAGCAATTGACGAGGTACAGAATTTTTTATTGTCCATTTTGAAGAATAAATTCCCGAGTTCTGCAGACATTGACACTTTTGTAATGAGAAAAAATCAAAGGTTCAATTAGAGTAATTTCTCCTTAAATTCTTCGGTCTAATCAATGTCGTTATCTCCAAAACTAATGAGTTTATCAATGAATACGATAAGCCATTGGTCGTGGCAAATTTCGGGCTCCAAGAGAAGTGTGTGTTAAAATGTTTTAATATCACGAGTTTAATGTAGATAAAAATGAAAAAAGAATGAAATAAAAATTCCGAATGACCTGGGGATAATTAATTGATGACAATTGATCAAACACTCTGGGTTTTTTTCCAATTAGATTACCAAACAATGGAGTCGTCAGAAGTAAATAAAAAAATCGGGAAATAGGAATGGCAGGTTTTCCCAGCCCCACCATTTCCGAGGAGAAGTCGACTCAAAACATCCTCTCCCTCGGTAACAGCAATAAAAAGAGTGAACACTGGATGGCACTGGGTGAAAGCCCGCACCCGCCCCCCCTCGACGGTATCCAGCTGATCGCCCGGAGGAGTCAGTGGTCGCCTCCATATGGGACGTAAAAAAAAATTCCAAATTCTCGCAGACTCATCCTCCCCACAATATCCACCTTGTCCTGCTGGAAAATTGTCCCCTCCCCGACCAAAAACTAGATCAATCAATTACCTTCTCCCGAATTTTGCTCTTCCTCTTGGTCGCCTGTTTGCGCTCGACATCGGAGACGGCTGATAGCTGGCCAAAGGACGGCTGCTCGGGACTCTTGAAGCCAAAAGTAAATACGAGAAGAGCACAGACCAGTACAAGACCAACTGGTACAGCGTACTGAATGTGTTGAAGCAAAAGGCTCACGTCCATGTTATTCAATTGTCTTAAAAGAACCTCAGGATCACTGTCGCCTCTCCCCCAGGGGTTGCAATATTTTTCAGTCAACTTTTACTCGATTTCAATGAGCAACACCATTGAACATCAGTACAACACGAGGCGAGCCACTGATTACGATGAAATGAAGCAGTTGTGAATGCACCAAACACCAACTTCAACTACACGGTGACACGACGGCTTGACACTAGTGTCTCTAGATGAGCAGTCGATAGTTCCACCATCGATAGGCCCGTGTCCGATTGTGGAAGTACAATCGATACGTCAGGGGCGAGGAGGTAAAACAGTTTGAGACAGTTTTCCCTGAATATATTTTCTAATTGCAATCCCCGGCTGTTGCCTTAAAAATAGGCCTGGCGTCCTGGGCTATCAGGTCCTGGAGCCGATTGGGTCGTCGTCGAGGACAATTCAGCTGGCCGTCGACGATCAGACGAGGAATCATTCGTCCCTGGGGCGAAGTTGGGTCAGTGGCTGCGAAAGTGGCTCTTCATGTAATGACCAGGTTTATTTACCTTCTCCAGAGGACAATCTGTGGAGATACCGTTCACTGGGTCCGTTCAGCTGAAGCTGGTCCTTGGGAAAATCGACATTCCGCCCATCGACGAGCAGCCCGTCGATGCCAGACCCAGGAGCTCAGTACGACCACCACAATCGATAGTTTCGAGTATCGAGAAAGTGTGTTGACACAACTGAAGGGGATCGCAACGCCCCGGGTGGCTCTGGAGGGCACCAGGGAGCTGCCAGGCGGGCGCCGACCCCGGCTGACGCGGCTGTGACTCGCCACTGACGGAATCAATGAACTGTTGCTCTACGGGTGATTAAACACTCTCGGGTATGACGAGTATTTTTTCAGCCTCGCAGATTTTTATTGAAAATTACGTCGTTAATTACTGACGATTCACGGATTTTTTCAGGTGCCCAGGGACGCGGGAGGCCGACGAGGAGTGCACTACGTGAACCGCGCGGGAGATTCAAATGAAAAACGTAGGTTTTCCTGACGCCGCGACGAAAAGTGAATTTTTGGGCACATTCTGATGAAAAATTTTGCTCGTAACGAGTGCAAAAAATGTTTTTCGGCCAGCGGGGAGGTTATGTCACGAGCCAAAAGCGAGGGATGCCATCCCCCGAGCCAAAACGTCTTCCTCTACCCGCTCCAAAATACAACATTTTGTCACAAGGCCAGGAAGAGGCCGTAAAATATGGAGATCTAAATTTTTCAGAGAACTGTGTTGGGCTGTATTGTATGCAAATCGAAAGGCATCGAAGACTCCCCTCGTACTCCACCTTCAATAATGGAATAAAGATAAGTCAGTCATTTATTATATACAGTCGAGTAATTCCCAGGCATCGGAGAATGACAATATTGTTTTTATTTTACAAAAACAAACGGAAGAGCATAAATTAATAATTGCAAACCCCACGAACCCGTGTACTTTTCCGTATAAAAATCGGGGGGGGGGGAAATAATTTATTTATAGGGATATTTACAAATGGTTCATAGAAAAGGTCAATCAGCTGGGGGAGTGTTAGCTCTTGGCAGCTTTGGCGAATTGAACGACCATTGGCTTGTCCTTCAAGATATAGCCATTGGTCTCGTTCAACGCCAGCTGGGCTTGTCCCATATTCTGGAATGTCACGAAGGCCTGGCCCTTCATCCTGCCCTCCTGCATCAGTCGAACGTCGAACCTGAAGGTAAAAAAGAGAATATTAGGGGTCATTTAGAGCTGGGGGGGGGGGGGGGGGGGGGGGACGCGGGGGGGAGGGGGGGGGGGAGGGAGTTGGAATGGAAATTGTCAGTGAGTCACGTGATCGTCGTCGGACATGTCAGGAATTCTGCTGGTGTCACTGAGTTCCACTGGCACTCACTGGGATTCCGGATTATTCAGCCCCGGTAACACGTATCTCTTGTAGATGTAGTGGAGATCGCTCAGCTCCACGTGTTTCGACAGGTTTTTAATGTACAGTCTACAGGAAGGCTTGCCCGGATGATAATTCTGGTACACCGGAAGCAATCTTTGGTCTGGAAACAATTGATCACTGGTAGTTAATTGAATTGATGATTGATAAGTCGTTAGTTATGGCGTCAACTTGATTACCATTTGCTGAAATTCGGTTAGCGGCGAGCTCTTCAGACGTAATGAACTCCCTCTTGTCATCCTCGTCATCTCCCTCTTCCTCGGGAGTGATGTCTGCTGGAAATAACAGGCCAAATCCACTGTCTCCTTTCTCCTCAGTTGAGACACTGGAGTCAGGCTTTTGGCTCTCTGGATCCACCAATTTCTCCACATTCTTCAAGTCGATCTTCAGGTTCTTGGCATCCCCGAACTTCATCGACTCGAATACGTCCTCTGGCCTCAGGATTTTGTGGCTGGAGGTGGTGGGGGCTGGCTGATTCATTGGCTTCACGAATTTGGGGATTTTCAGACGCTTCTTCGACTGGGGAAGCGGCCTCTTCGCTGGAATCAGCTCTGGCTTGGATTTTTCATCGTCAGACTCCATTTCTGATTCCTCCTCATCGTCTGGGGATGGAGAATGCTTGGGTGAGATCAGTTGTTATTCCCAAAATGTTATCTCCATTTTGACATTGATATGGAGTGAGGTTATTTGATGTTCTCAATTGATTAATCATTTTTGGGAGGCACACCGGAGGGATTTCAATTGTCAATAACTCGGGACTGGCCGAATGAAATTGAATGATTCTTATTTCATATTGAAGCTGAAAACTCGGGCTTCAAATGAATGAAAAATTACTCAATTTCACTCTGCCGATCCTGAGTTATTGCCACTTGAAGACGTTCCATTGTACCCCAATTGTTCCGACATATTTACCATTGATATCTTGAGGTTCAGTGCTTATCCTCCCGAAAATATCCTGATAATTCTCAACATCGTAGACTTCTCGCAAGGTAGGAAACTCCTCGTCCAGCTCCTCAAAAGGTGGCGGAAGATTCATTTTGTTCATCAGATGCAGAACCTGAAGACAGCAATACAATTGATTCTCTTTTCACATTTTTTACGTGTGAAAATGTATAAACAGGCATTAATTCATGTCCACCTCACCTGAGTATAGAACGCGGGCTCCCTGATCAGCTGAATCGCAATCCTCATGAGAGTATTCCTCGTCGGCAAGGGATACTTGTACGATATATTGGGTGGAGGTGGCTGTGAGAACGTGTAATTCGTCGTCCAGCTGTTCAATTTCTTGATGAATGCCTGGAAGTGCTCAGAATTCGCGATATCCCCCCTCTCACGGTCGTGGACAGCCTCGGGGTGTCCAACCTGGCCATCGGGCTCAATCTCCACGGACTTCTTGGCGAACTCCACGGACAGGTGATGTCCCTTGACCTCCAGCTGGTGCAACTGGAGGAAGGCCTTCGTTGCCGCCTCATTCGATGGGAATTTAACGAATGTCGCTGAGTAGTTGTCGGACTTTCTGATTGTCCTCGTGCGGAGGGCTCCGTACTTCTTGAATAATTCCTCCCGCTTCTCGTCGGTTATGTAGGGCGGCAGGTGGAGGACGCGAAGGGTATCACATCCCTTTTTAGAAGACGGTAAAGTTAATCATGCAAAATCTTTACAATACATATTTTTTTTAATGAAATTGTCGAGATCGTTCAGGTCTCGTCAGCTGACTTTGATCATTTTTTCTTCCAGTATTTAATTCGATATTTTCTTTTTATGGGAATCGATCATTTATCTCGTCAGTCAATGATTCATCAATATCCAGTCTAATGACTTACCTCTGATCTGTTGAAATATTACTTATCAATTATTTATGGAAAGAAAATAGATATGTTGACGACAGTAATTTGTCAAGTGTTTAAGGAATCCCAAGTCATCTGATCCAAGTCTTCTAATTTCTCTACTTTCTCAAGTATCCTTCAACGATTACAAATGAGTAGAAATAAATCCAGGTCTTGGGCTGTCCTGGAGCCCATACCTTCCCCAATAAATACTGACAAGGACACCAAAAAAATGAAGAAATCCTTGACTGAGCTTGACCTGGCTCTTCAATCCCCCCCATAAATCACCGAATATCAATTTCTCACCGTCGAAGAGGACATTCTGCAGTCCCAAAAGTACAATCTCCTCTACGATTGATTGATCAGCGAATCATGATGCCCAGAAAAACAATTTGCACTGTTTACTCGCTCCTCACCAAAACACGAAAAAAAAAATACTTCGCAGTAGACCGATACGTCACGGGAATTTCCCGGCTGCGTCACCTCGCGGGAATTCCCGGAAGTGCATTCTGACGCTGGCCCCAGCGACGCAGCGTCAAAATCAAAAGCGTCAAGTGAAAAAAAATAATCCACAATTTCCACCAAAAAACTCCGAAAAATCAGACCAATTTATCAATGAAAATGCTCAGTGATTATGAATTATTCACCCAATTCTGTCACAAACGCAAGATCACGGTGCAACCGGACATTCTGGAGGCTATGGAGAATGCAAGGTGAGTTGCATGAGTTGCCCAGAAATCCTCTATTTCCCATAAACATCAAAACAAACCCCTGGGAGATCTCGAGAAGCCGATGTTTCTCAATTTTTTCTGAATTTCGGGGGAGAAAAGTCTCATGAAATCCTGGATCATCTCCAGCTGATGGAGAACATCTCATTAATATTTTTCTCCATCGTCTTCTAGATCAATAAACTCGTATTTATATTTTTTTATGACATTAACGATCAGAATACTCAGCAGAAAATAAAATTCCCCTTTATTTTTATCTAGAATATTCTCCCAACAATTTGTAGAGAATACTCTTCTGATGATAATTGACGTGGAGACACTTTTTAACCCTAGAAATTGAAGGTTTCCTGACGACACGAACCACCGTCTGACTCCCTCAAAAATTAGACTTCCCAAAATTCGGAGAATCTCCTGGAGGTCTGCTAATTAACCTTCAAATATTCCAGTAAAACTGGAATTCTTCGTCTGCCGTGTCAGTCGATAGTCCTCCCAGTCTGCGAGATCCTGGGTCGAGTGTTATCCTCCTCCCCGACGATCCGCTCTCTGGACCTGAGCGACTGTATGCTGATCTCCAAGGGTCTCAGCCGTATCCTGGAGGCGCTCACCTCAGGTTCATCGCTGACAACGTTGAATCTAAAAGGTAACAACATCGCCGGGCCAATTGTCAGCCAACTGGGCGAGATATTCCGGCAGAATAACACCCTCCAATGCCTGAATATCGAGTGGAACAGCGTGGGAACCTCCACCGAGTGCTTCACGACCTTCTGCGAGGGCCTGACCTCGAACCACAGTCTGGAAGAGCTGGACCTGCGCTACAACCAGATCTCCCATCTGTGCGCAGACGCCCTGAGCAAACTCCTCACGCGCAACAAGTCCTTAAAAATCCTCAACCTGGGGAGAAACAATCTGGGGGTGCAGGGGGGCCAGGCGATCCTCTCCTCGATGAAGGAGAACACGAGTTTGATCAAACTGAACCTCCGGGGGAATTGCATTCCCGAGGATATTCTCACAATGATCGAGGATTTGACTCTGAGGAACCAGAGCCGAGAGATCCAGTCCCTCTCCAACTTCGCCAGAGCCACTTCAGAGCACCAGCCCCCCCGCCTCCTGGTCCTCCACGAGAATCGTCAGTACTCGTCGACGAGTGAGGAGTCAGTGGAGAAGGACGTGGTCCTGAAAAAGAAGAAAGTGAAGCAGAAGAAGAGAATCCCCGGCTGGAAAGGCGAGTCGACGCCCCTCAAGAGTCACCAGGAGGACCCTAGACCTGACGCGGACGAGTCCATCCTCTCGTTGAACATCCTTGGAGAGCAATCGAGACCTTCTGAGTCCGGCAATCAACCCCTGGAGCTTCCGACGGATGAGCGAGCCTCCGAAATGTCGAAGATCTCTGAACTGAACCGAATTCTACAGGAGCGATCAGCTGTTATTGGGACCTTGACGCGGGAGATCTCCTCGAAGGATGAGGAGATCAGGGGGATGAAGCGCCTGGTGCAGCAGCTGGAGGAGGAGCTGCTCCAGGTGAAGGCCAGTAACGAGAAGGCGATAGAGGAGATGAGAGAGAGCCATCAGGCGGACGAGGAGAACTCGAGGAAAATCCAGAGACAACTCGAGGACAATCAGAAAGAGCTTGAGGAGCGGAGGCGCGAGTGGGAGGCGAAGGCGAAGAGGTACGAGGGCGACGTCCAGAGGAGTTCCGCGGCTCTTGGTGGACTGAGGGAGAGATTCTTGAGTAAGTCCCAGCAGTTCGAGGAGGTCGTGGCGAATTGTAAGACTGAGGTTCACCGGGTCAGGGGGGAGTTGAAGGAGAGAGTTAATAGACACAAGATTGAGATGAGTGTCCTCAAGAGGACGCTGAAGGAGACGACCGAGGCCCTCGAGGAGTGCCAGGTGCAGCTGCAGAAGAGTCGGGTTGAGCTCAGGGAGGTTCAGGATAATTTTTCAATTGCTAAGGCCAGGGCTGGCGAGATGGAGGGACTCAGTGGGAAGTACCTGAGGCTGGAGGAGACTTTTCAGAAGCTGAAGGAAGAGAAGATTGCCGTTGAGGAGAAGTTGACTGAATCGCAGAGGACAATTGCGAGCTTGAAGAGGCTCGTGGCGTCCTTGGAGACTGAGTTGGTCGAGCCACAGAGGAAGTACAATATGCTGAAGGAGGAGTTGGAGATCGAGCGGGAGAAGACGGGGAGGCTGAGGGAGGAGTTGGCCGGCGAGCGGGCGAGGCTCAAAGAGCAGGACTGCCAAGTCCAGAAGATGTGCCAACAGATCAGTGGGCTCAACGAGCAGGTGGCCGAGGCTCAGAGGGAGCGGAAGCAGCTGAGGGAGGCCATTGTCGACAAAGAGCGCGACCTGAGGGAACTCCGGGCCGAGGAGGCCCACAGGGCTGGACAACTTTATGCTGCCTTTACCAAGTATCTTGGCTCCATTGGATCCACCAATCCCTTATGACATTACTCTCGACAACTTGTAAATATGAATTTTGTAATTATTTATTTGTCTTTGTATTTTATTTATTGAAGAGGTTAGAATCAGCTGACCGTCGATGATTGATTTCTTTCATTCCCTCGTTTCCCCCCCACAGAATCCAATGGATTTTTTTCTTCCAACTCAACTGCGCAAATTAGCCAATGACACTGCAACTCACGTAATAAAATTTTCTGAGAATTTTTCAATGCTATCCCAGATTGATATGCGATCAGTGAGCACGTGTCTCCCCATACTGGTATTGCCATTTGAGTATATAACTCATATCAACATCACATGTCACCAATAATTATCTAATCACTCGTGTGTCCTGGCTTGAATGATGAAAAAAAACGTGCAATTTTGATTAACAACAATTTCGTGGAATTTAATCGTGAGCGTTTACGTCACGAACATGGGGAATGGTGATATTTAATTTCTCTCGTGTTTATAACGGAATAAATAAGTGATGAACCGCCGGAGCCATTGCCAATCATCGGAGTTACGTCAAAAGTTGTTATTTATGTCTGCGGATTTCTCTTTAAGCAATTTCCATGGAAATTCCTGGTAACCACTGGGACAACTGTTGTCTACGCCAAAGACATCCGAGGAAATTGCCACTTCTGGTGAATCCTCTGCGTCGTTAGGATTTTTATAAGGATGTAAACGATTCTAGGATGTGGAACGTCAGTCGCTGGGGGAAATATTTTTCAACGAGCCACCAAAAATCATTTCATCCCCGGTCGCCGGCGTCTTCGAGTAAACTCGCTATCAGATAAATAAGCAGGCAATTTTGCTGAATATTTTGATCGAAGAAAAAAGCCGAAGTTAGTCAATGGGACCTTTTTTGCAAATAAAATTGTGAGTATTTTTTAATTCTCAAGCTAAAACGACGGAGAAACAAAAAATATACCGCGCGGATAATGACCTCCACTGCCTGTTTATTTTCACTGCTGTATACATCGAGCAGGAATGTAATTACGATCATTGAGCATCGAGTTAAAAAAAAAAAGAGGTATTAATACAAGTGTTCGTGTTTCATCGGAAACATCGCCTGACGTTCCTCGAATATTGCATAACACTCATCACTCCTGTGCGATATATTTACGTTACAGTGGCAGAAACCGAGTAATCAATGTAATCAAAACATCCACGTCACCAGTGGCATTTAATTTAGCACGTGAGAAAATATTTTTCATTGCCCAAGAGCAAAAAAAAATACCCAAAGTCGTTGGAATTCGTGGCCATCTTTTGGGTAGAACTCTGTTCTGCCCCAAAATAACATTACAAAATCTCTCTGATGATTCGGATAATACGTTCCACTTTCGTCACTTTCTATTATGTTATTCTCCAAAATAACAAATCCATTTTTAATAACTTCACCCATCACACATCATTATTGTTTTCTGCAGGCATTGACTAATTTAGATAAATTAGCGTCTGCTCCCAGAGCCCCTGAGGTCAGTTTTAGGAAATAAAAAAATCAACAGCCAAACAAATTTTTGTAATAAATAGGTTGTTTTTTTAAATAATTTAACTTGTTCATTCTATACATTATTGTTTGTAATATATAAAATACATGTTTCCCCTCTGCAATTGAAAATAATTCATCATTAATTAATAAAAACGCGAGGCAATCTCGCCGAATTAAAACGAATAACTAAACAATTTAGTCTTTCATCAGGAGAATTTCTCTCTCATTTCCTCTGCTCCACAAGCTAGCATTCAGTTATTAAATTATTTAAATTGTTATTCGTTAAATTGTAATGGCAGTTTATGGGCTATCAGTAAGTCTCAGTTCAAGGCTCAAGAATCGAGCCACCCCTACCCCCCCAAACCCCCTCAAATTGTCGTGAGCCACCCATTTATCTATTACTTCCAGTTGTATTCGTTGAATTAAAAATAGAAAAAAAAATTGTTTATACATTAATACAAGGTCTCTAATATAGAGATGTCTGCAGCTATTTTGTTAAAGTTATTCGATTCACACTCGTCGAGGAAAAATTCACAATTCTATACACACACACACACACACACTCACAGTAGTTCATTTCAAGGTGAAAATATATAATTTTGTTTTATTTTTTGTAATTTGTAGACGATAAGTTTGATAGACTTTGCATTGCAATGCGGTTGGCCGTCGCGGCTGGTCGGCGATTGCATTAATTTGTTTATTTATTCATCAACGACTGCCTTAATATCGGCAATCTGAGGCACGCGCTCGTTTATAAACAAATGTTTCCGGTATTTTCTCTCATCCCCACCCTCTCGTGGACATCAGCAGACACAATTGACTCCACTTCCTGTCTCCCCGGGTGTCAATTGTTTTTTTTCCCGTTGCGCAGTGATCAAAAGTAATTTGTTGTTTGTTTTTTTCAATTTGAGGCCCGGGTGGCGTGGTAACCTCGACACCCCGTGACTAATTACAGGAAAAATAATCCTCATATCAGGTGCAAACCCAATTTCCGACGTTCGCGCAGGATTCCTGCAAGTCGGAAATTATGCCTGCCCACGATTTAATCCGTAATTTCAGGGGTAATGAGTGACGGGGATTTCGGGGTGATGGATTATTACACCCAGCCCGCAAGGGAGTGAACATGTTCGCGAGTTACGGATGTTTTTTTGTTTTTTGACATTAAATTTTACGGAAAATCGAACCTGACAATTTTTGTTTCGATTATTGAATATTTTGGGATTTTGTGGACGTAACAAAAACCATTAAATTAGGAATAAAAATTGGCAAAATGTCATTCTGAGCTATTAATTTTTCCAAACGTCAATTATGCCATATTTACAAATTAGCGAATGTTTAAAATAATGGGTTTTTTTAATTTGAGAGTGGAAAAATCATGAGTTTCTCCCAATTACTCGTCCATTTCCAAAAAAAAAAAATCCACATTAACACAAATGACTGAACAAATTTTCTTAACTAAACAGCTGACGGACGTGCAAATAAAAAAACAAACAAACGAAAACTAAAATTCTGAACCCCCCTCTCATGCACCCAGCCACCACACACCCGCACCCCCCCACCCCGCCCC
>JAPYZM010000223.1:0-74480 GCA_030522845.1 Psyttalia concolor
TGAAATACCCTATATCGATGGGAAATGAGCTCAGCTTTCGAATGGAACAAACCGCGAGTCGATCGGATGAATAGTTTTTGAGATATCGCCGAAAATGTGTTCAACCAGCCAAAAATCGCCGAAATCGGAGGGCCCCAGGGGTAAAAAAATCGAAAGTAAAAAAAATCACTTTAAAAAAATTCTGAGATGCTATATCGATCGCGAATTTCCTCAGCTTTCCAAATCCGTGCGAATTTTGGAGCTGCGCCTGATAGTTTTCAAGATATCGGCAGTTTTGTCCCAAAAATTACTAAAGGGGCTAAAAACGGGCTCCACGGCAGAATAACCCATAAATAAATATAAATCGCTCGGGATTGACTGAGTGGAATCCGCTGATTTTTATTCCATTACAACTGTCGATCCCCAGTCATTGTCAATTGAAGACGTGCCCTCAAAATGCGTCGCCCGATTGGGAAGAAAAAAAAGAAGAAAAGAAATAATAAAATTGACCATTCTCCTCCAGGTAAAGTGCTTTAATTATTTCAATGATAAATCCCAGCCATTTCCAATAATATCGGGAGTTCAGTGGCCCCGGATTTCGTTCACTGAGTGAGTTGGCAGAGAGACGGAATAAAAAGCAGCTCCGGGGGATGTTTTACTCTACTAACACAACTCGGTAGTGGGGACATCCGCAAAATGTGGCGCATTGCGTCTTACTACTGAAAATTCGACGGTTATTTCGTGTATGAGCATGGAATTCCCGCAGTGTAGAGGTTGTCAACTTCGTTGGAGCTCAATTTGTTTATCCAAACGATAATTAATAATTAATTGAGAGAGAAAAGTGGATTTCAACGAGGGAAATTTATTTGTTTATTTTTTGACGACTGACTTCAAGAGGATATGCTGAGATTTCTCAGGCCACGAAGTCTCTTGATATAATCAGTTAATGACAAATTTTATTAAAATAAATTGTCACTAAATTAAATCAGGAATTTCTGGGGAATTTGAGGTTGACAATTGTCTGTCAACTGGGAAGGTCCTTAGAGGTCGCTTGATGCCCACCAGCCGTAGAACAGAAGATTTCCCCCGCTAAAATTCCCTCCGAGGCCTGAGTCTCCCTCTCGAAATCTCCGATATCCGATTAAAGTCAGACCCAAAAATTCACCTAGAATAAAAAACCCTAAAACCCAAGACCTGAACTCCCGCGACACGGAGGAATCCTCGAGTAGTTTAGAGAGAAATGTAGTGAGGCCACTGACCGCCCCCAGGCCAGCCTGGAACGGCCTGGCAAGGCTCCTCGCGTCTGCTTCTTTTTCTTCCCCCACTCCGCCCATCATTTCTCCTTTTTTTTTCTTTCTTACGCGCCATCCCCTCCCTCCCCACCTCATCCACACTATCGCCGTCTACATAAACGCCATAAACTCGGTAGATATATCCGTCAAGGCTGCGGATGTCTCGAGTTGTTGGGGGTTTCTTGCACGTACGGAGGCCGTAAGGTACAGTATGTACTTGGAAAAATATCGTCGATGATAAACACGTGTGTACAGCCATCGTCACCCGTTGAATTCTCATGCGTTGGCTCTCAAGCCTCACAATGAATTTTCTCTGGAGATAATTCTCAGTCGATCCTCAATGCTAAACGTCTTCAGACGAGACGATAGTCTCGTAGATCTAATTTTAAGGTCTAGAGGTCAATCTGGATTTTTTTTTCTCTAGAAAATTCGAAATTTCTCCAGAATTTAATGCCTAGTGGTAGTCGTCGGTGATGGTTGAAGAAGTCCTGGCGAAAGTCCGTAGTTCCCGGTAGCTCATTCGGAAGAGTGCCCGACGGGTAACCGGGAGGTCCCGGGTTCGATTCCCGGCCGGGGCGTCGGATTTTTTTCTCGAGAAAATCCTAAACTCCTGACGATTGAGGGTCAACTGGGAGCGTAGGGCGAGTTGGGTGAAGAAGCGCAACCTCCTTGAGGGTCAAATCGGAAAAGTAGGCCCAAGGAGGGCAAACGAAGGAGACGAGCCAAGTGGAGTTGACCCAGTTAACCCTCTCGTTTCACCCTCAGCCAAATTGGACCCTTTCGGGGTCAAACAATGTCGCAAGTGGAAAAATTAGAGAATAAAAAAATAATCAACAATTTCCCAGTTTTCCCTGTAAGAAAAGTGGTAGAACCTGAAGAAGCGATGTATCCAGAAAATAACGAAAGCGTTGCGGAGGAATCGAGTTACCTCACTCACGCCATGAGAGGAAGTTCAAGCGGTTTGAGACGAGCAAGTGAGCACACTGAGATAAAAAAGAATGAAAAATGCCACCACTTGTCTTGGAGTGAAACTCTTATGGTAGATATGAGATGGGAATGCCGACGAGACGAGTTCAGCTACTATTCCAGGGGCTATTGCTCCTCTCCCCACCACCTTTAATCGCCAACAATTCGCTCATTGTCAATTGTCAATTGATTCCCCTTGACAGCGGTTCAATTCATCAGTTCAATTTATCCGCGAACATGAGCCCAAACAGTCGAGCTATTTATTTATTTTGGCGGAAGTCGGGGCTCTCGTTATTTCTCAGCATAAAACCATTCATTTTCATCTCATCGCCTTCCCTGAACTCGTTAAAACAACGCGAATAGATGGTTTAACAAAAGGGGAGGATATTTCGAGATTGTTTAAGGGGTTTTTCACTCATCAGTGGAATTTTATGGAGAGTTTTATGGGAGCTGAGTTGGTTAAGTAGGTTTTTTTTTTTTAGAAACGAGCGCATTTAGGGGGAAATGCTATTAGAGACTTTTTGTAGCTGAGAAAATTCCCCGTAAATAAGTACTTCTCACATTTTCTCCTAAATTTACCCGCAATTGACGAAATTCATCTCAAAAAAACCTATTCATATTTTCTGACAAAACAGAAAATCCGAATTTCTGATCTCAACGACTGGGGGAACAAAAACTCGAATGATATTTTTGGTAATGTCAATTATTACTCGACAAATGTAATTTACCGATGGATCTCTCGGTGCGCAAGGGACTCGCGTGTTTTACCCACGCCCCCCAAAGTCCTTTGTTCCCCCTTTAATCACACATAGTTTGCCTGTCCCTCCATTCGTTTCCAGTCGTTATTTCTCCTTCGTTCCTGGAGCGTACGCCGGATATACCACTCCTCCCGCCTCCCCTCGCCCCTGGGACCGCATCGTCGGCCTCATTTATACGCCATTCACCTGCATCCTATGTCGGGGGTCTTCTTTCCCACCGATTTTTGCATTTTTACCACTAGGTTTTTTTCTTTCTTCTCCAACTCTAAGACTCCAAATCATTTGTAATGACTTTAAAGCTCACGCTCGCGTTATTTTTTTTTCAGGCATCGGATATCCTCTTCGGGATGTGCAGCCAGGGAATCCGCGATCTTTTGGGCTTCAGGGGGAAACAGACCATTTGTCCTATTTAATTTGAGCCATTTTTATGGAGAGAATTCTATTTTTTCACTCTTTAAAATTAATTACGGAAATTATAATAAATAAAGAAAAATTATAAATATAGAGAGCCGGTAGATATCTCGAATTGGCACTCGAATGAACCCTCGAACGTGCTCGAACGAGCTCTCGAAGGAGAATCGATTTTCTGTTGCTCGATAAATCGAACTTTTTTCCTATCGATACTAAAGGAGAAGTCGAGAAGGACTCATTCGTATCCATAGTCATTATGGAGCTCCTCAAATCTCAAACGCGCGAGATACGATTAATCGATTATGTCCCTCTATCGATTAATCGAGTAATCGATTATGTCACACCATCGATTAATCGATAAATCGATAATCGATTTCTGATTGTCGATAGGGGAATCAAAAAGGAATGAAAATTGAATTAAACCCGTGACGACGAGGTGATGAAGTGGCACTTGTCATTAACTGTCGAAACTGCCGCCCACGGTGTCCCGGGGTCAATGATTTAACTCACTTGACGCAATTGGCCCCACGAGAGAGATGATCCCAATAAATTTCAATTAAACCAGACATAACACTTATCATGAGTCTGCCCTACTCCCCTCTCCACGTCCGCCTATTTTTTAAAAATCGAGAGAAATTCTCTTTCTCAATTCCTGACTAACCAAATTAAAAGACAAAAAAATTAAAAAATAAATGAAATTATAATTTAAAATTGACGTTTCTTTTGAGAATTAATTAAAAAATGTCTGTTAAAAAAATGGAGAGTCATTAAATTGAAAGGGGAATTGCTCATATTTTGTTAGAAAAACATTTGGGGATTTTTAAAATGTCAAATCCCCTTTTAAATATTCGCACTTGGGGTGAGTTTTTTTATTCCACCCGAGGGAGCCAATTATTTTCGTTTCATTGGGGGACGTTATTGGTGGGGCGTGGCGAGTACGCGGATGCTGGAGACTTCAATGCTTGATCGGGCATATCGCACATCTCAATCCGAGGGTGACGATTTGGGAATTGGGCGGAATTTCGGCAGGTGAAAATTTTTGGAATAATTTGGAGAATTTCTCTACTACAATTATTGTCTAATGTCACGCGTCAATAATAATATTAATTAAAATTCTTAATGAGTTTTAGGAGGTGGAGAACTCGGCGGGGAATTCTCAAATTGAATAATTTATCGATGAATTTTAATCCTAGTGAAAATAATTTTAGATTTGAGAGACTATTTTTTAAAGTGAGTTCAATTTATCCAGGCAAAAAAATAAATTTCGGCAATAACGAAGGGTTTTAGGAGAAAATATGACAAGATCATTTTTGTAGAGGATTTCCTCAGCTATAAAAAAGGTCAAATAAAATTTATCCCAAAATCCGTAGTTTTCAAGATAATTGCATAATTAGAGAATCAATTACCACGTGATTTGAGACCTGCGTTGATATCTACGTTCCCTGCCCTCTAATGACCGTCTTATCACGATAACGAGTGACTTAACGATAAAGTGTCCCTTATCATGTTTTCTAGACAATTTCCCGAGCTAAAAAAAAGTTCTTATCGCATTTCCTCGAAAAACACCTCCAGCTCGTGATATCTGAGCTCTTTCAAAAGACGAAAAAGGGTTCTCCAAGAGATTCCCCTGGGGCAAGATCTCCACTCCCCCCAAGAAACCATCAGAATTCATAAACTCCCATCAAACCCCCTAAAAAAAAAGTCATCATCACTCACCTGTAGCGTTCCCTGCACTCGCCAGTAGATGTACCGTAAGAAAAATCCCCAGTAGCGTCGTAAATCTCATCCTAAATCCCATTTTCCTGGTGGACTTGGTGACCCCTCACTTCACACACTCCCCCCCCTCCACAAAATTATTAAAACAAAACCACAAACAATCTGATTATTTTTAATTCACACGATAGACCAATAGGAACTGTTCCACCGGTGCCTTCCCATTGTCTCAATCTCAATTGTTCTCACAAAAATAGGAGAAAAACCACTTCGTTTTTTTTCTCACGTCCCCACAAATTAAATCGCCTCATCAATTCCGTCGTCGTCCCATCCTTTATTTCTCTCATCACCTGCTGACTATTGTCCCCCAGATGGTCGTTTATTCATTAAAAATCACTAAATAACAATAAAACCAACAATTACCCACTACTCACTGGCAAATTGCAATTAACCCCACTTTATTCACTAAAAAAAACCACCTCTTCCCTCACCTTCTCCAACGATTTCCACCTTTTTTAATGTGTCACAGGGCAGAACGGGTGCACATTCACCTTTAGGAAAAACCTGGCAACCCTGCGGAGAGCGAGCCTGGCATCAGGTTGGAGACGTAAACGATTTTCGATCGCCAGGCACCAGTTATTTGCTCCTTCTTTTGTTTGGCAAGTGTTGTAGGACCTGGGACAATGGCCGAGGGCTTTCAATTGTCGATGAGAGTTCTGATGATTTTTGAGGACTCGTTGGAGAACACTGGATGGCAGAAGGGATGCCGGGGGAATCTGTTGATTTTTTTCTTCCACCTTTTGTCGGAGGAACAGTGGCAGGAGACACAGTCAAACGAGTCGCTGGCGCTTCACTGTGGAATGCACGTCGAATTCACAGTACGTTGACGCTCTGGAGAGTGTGGGGAGACTGAGGGGCCAATCGGAGAACAGCCGACGACCGCATTTCCGTGGATGGGCGGGATCAGGAATTCTAGGGGGCCTGGCGCCATCTGTCGGGGCGGGGTGAGGCTGGCGCCATCTGTTGGAGGCAGGAGGAGACTGACGCCATCCGCTGGGGGCAGGGGGAGGCTGGCGCCATCTGCTGGAGGCAGGGGAAGGCTGGACGGTTAGGTAGGGAACTTGTGACGGCTTGAGGAGCTAACAACTCCTGGGGGTCCTTGATGACTCAGGATCTCTCCAACGGAAGCTGGAGTTCACGTCATGTGGGGAACTGTTGGAGGCTGAAGGAGATTTCTCAGGAGATTTCTTCAGGAATTAAAAATCGGGGAACTTCTCCTAGAGTCACCGGAATCGTACCTCTGGTGACGATGAAGAAGAGACAAAAAATAGATCGAGAGGTTAAGACAGGTCGTTTTTTATTTTCTATAAATTAAAAATTTAGAAGAAGAATCCAAGGATCTTGCCTCCCAAGTGTTTCCTCCTGGCCTCCTCGTGGTCCATGATTCCACCACTGGTAGTTAAAACAACGTATCTGTAATGATAAATTAAAAATGTCAGGACATTTATCGACCGATAATTAACACTAGGGCTCGTAATTGAAGACAAGTAATTTTTAATTACCCAAATTGACGGGATGGCAGAAGATTATTAGTCCACTTTTCGATGTCTGTGATGGGTACATCGAATCTCGGTGAGATCACTCCGCATTTGTTCAACCTCCCCGAGAGGTTGACGACGACCTTGCCACTTCTGTGGTCATCGACGATCTCGAACTCGCCGATGTAACCTGGAATTAAATCCGAAGAATCGCCCATCAACATCTCTAGAATATATAGCCGTGGAGTTTGAGGTTAACTCAGAAGAATTTGTCTGACCAAAATGAAGAGACGAGTGTCCAGGAGCTTCAGAATTCCTGATGAGGGAAAAATCGACGTCCAACAATTGATTCCTGGCCCATGGATGCTCAAGACAATTGCTGGACTGTCCATTTCACCTCATCCTCTTTCAATTATTATTCTGGAATTTATTTAATTAATTACCATGCTTCATCATGACGGTGAGGAACTTGACGATGACTTTGGAGCAGGGACGGAGGAGCACCTGCCTCTTGCCCCTCTTCTCAGCATTGTTGATGCTCTTGAGGGCATCACTAAGAACGTTCATTCGCACCATGACTGCAATAATGAATAAAATCACGCAATTGATAAACCATTAACGACAAAATTAACAATTGATCATCAACAACAAACATAACCCCCAGGCTTTTGACAGCAACATCGGACAGGGGGAGGACAAGTGCCAGGTAAAAGGCCCCCCCTCAATTATCTAAATTAATTAATTGGCCATTTGATTGACACTTTTACACTTGAACAATCAATTTTTTAATGGCAAAATTTTGTTTATTTCTACCTGGAGCTTGACCACCGAATGTATGAGAGGCAACATAACCTCCTCACCCTCCACTTCACGTCAATTACCGATGAAGTATTGGGGGAACACGAAAAATATTGTTTTAATAATTAAAAGCGAATCCTGGGGATCAGTAATCACTCGCTAATCACTGCCGATTATTATTAAAACCGCTGATTACCTTGGATTTGCGACTTCGTTTATCGCAACGACGGACACGCTATTAGGTTATCCGAAGGAAAAGAGGGTCGCCTCGTGGTGGCGCTAGTGATGTCGTATTTCCTGGGAAGTTTGAAAAAGCATTGTCTTCTTGTTTGGCTGTAATTGGGTCGGTTATTAGATTTTTTCATTAACAAAAACAATTACTTTCATTGAACAGATGTTTTTTTGTAGAAAATACGTCTCATTTTGTTTATCAAAAAAACATGAGTCGAATATCCGCCCCAAAATCAGCTGATCGTTGATATTGAGTCGTGCCCTCCACCTGAGAACAAACGAACTTCTAAATAAATAAAAACTCATTAAATTATGTAAGTATAATGAGATTAAACACTAAATCGTAATTATCCTCTCCAACAACAGCAGTCCCAATTGTCCAATTGTCTAATTGGAATGTAGGGCGGGCTAGCGAGCTTCCGGGCGAGGTGTCGCCCCATGAGAATTCTCCCCCCATGAGGATGCGCTGTGCGTTCCATGCGATGACCACAAAAAAAGTAAAAAAAACTTCACAACTCCTGGACATCGTGCTTCGAACAAAAACACGGATCCCTCGGTGAATTGCGAATCCCCCTCCCCCCAAGAATATTGTCAGAAAAATAATTGAGTGAAGAGTGAGGAAGAGGAATTCCTCCAACGACAACTGTCGGGGAATTGCTGTGAAACAACTGGTGATTGAGTAAACGAATCATTGTTAAATGTAATCAACTCACAATCATTCAAGATATGGCCGGAATATTCGACATTGAGCTGCATGATGGTGATAACGTACCTCAGGATGAGTCCGACGATGACATTATCGAAGCCGCTGAGGTACTGGAGATGCAATTTTTCCTGTCCAATTGTCTGGCATTTTAATCATTCACTCATCTTCATTCACTCGTTGTTGTTAATTGTTGTCAATGACGTGACAATGATGTTTGTTTTTTTTTTGCAGGGAGAGTACGACACTAATCCGAATGTGAACGCTATTTTGGAGTGAGTACTTGTCATTAAATTCTCGATGTCATCCGAGTAATTGGGGGGGACCAATTTATTCATTGTTCCTCTTTTTTTTTAATGCCCTTCAGAATGTTTTCTTGGGGAGGGGTTAGGAAGGTAACGAGTGGATTTAGAAGAGATTGTCAGAGGACACTTTTCGGAACGAATTTTATGAGCTACAAAAATGATCTAGGGACACATCCCGCTAGATTCCCTCCTAACCGAGATAATGACGTTGTTAATGAGAGGCTGACAGATTGGCAGTCACTTGACCTTCAAATAATCCAAAAAGTCTTTCCCAAAAATGTTTTCAGCTCGGAAAATGTCGAGAGGGTTCAGTTGTCCGAGCAGACGGTGAATCCAGGTGAGGACAAGGTGGGTCCCAAGGACTTCGAGCTCTGTAAAATCCTCGGAGAAGGGGGATACGGTAAAGTCTTTCAGGTGCGCAAGGTCTCAGGAAAGGACAAGGGGAGTATATTCGCGATGAAGGTCCTCTGCAAGGCGTCGATAATCCGTAACCAGAAGGACACAGCTCACACCAAGGCAGAGAGGAATATTCTGGAGGCTGTGAAGCATCCCTTCATCGTCAATCTGATCTATGCCTTCCAGACTGGTGGAAAACTCTATCTAATTCTGGAGTACCTCTGCGGCGGTGAACTCTTCACTTATCTCGATAGAGAGGGCATTTTCCTGGAGGACACCGCCTGCTTCTATCTCTCGGAGATAATTCTAGCTCTGGAGCATCTCCACAAGTTGGGAATTATCTACAGGGACTTGAAGCCTGAGAATATTCTCCTGGATAGGGAGGGCCACGTGAAGCTCACGGATTTTGGATTGTGCAAGGAACACATTGGAGAGGGAACTGTCACTCACACCTTCTGCGGAACAATCGAGTACATGGCACCTGAGATACTGACCAGGAGTGGACATGGCAAGGCAGTCGACTGGTGGAGTCTTGGGGCGTTGATGTATGACATGCTGACTGGAATGGTAAGTGATCGGTAACTCTGGTGATTATTCGTCAGGGTAACCTCTGACAATTGTTAAAATTCTCCCCCTGACCCGATTGATTTACAGCCCCCGTTCACCGCTGACGACAGGAAGAAAACAATCGAGAAGATTCTCAAGGGAAAATTGGCGTTACCCCAGTATCTCACTCCGGACGCCCGGGATCTCATCAGAAAACTCCTGAAGAGACAAGTGGCCCAGCGACTTGGCTCGGGCCCTGAGGACGCCAAGCAGATAATGGGCCACAATTTCTTCAAACACATCAACTGGCAGGATGTTATATCGAGAAAACTCGAGCCCCCGTTCAAGCCAGCTCTCAAGAGTGCGGACGATACTTCCCAGTTTGATGAACAATTCACGCAAACTGTGCCCGTTGACTCGCCAGTTGAGAGCACTCTCAGCGAGTCAGCTAATATGATTTTTCAGGGCTTCACTTATGTTGCCCCGAGTGTCCTTGAGGGCCTCTACAGCCAGTCCAAGGTCGGCAATTCACGGAGTCCCAGGCGAAATTATTTGGGGACGAGCCATGGGGGCAGGGGCTTCTCCCCGAGGAGCTTGGACATCAGCAATCGAACGCATTTTCAGATTCAGCACAGGTACTTTTTTGATGATTTCTGGAGGTCTGATTGACCCGATTGAATAGCTAAAAACAATCCATTGGCAATTGCTGAAGATTTTCATTGAATAAATTACTCCTCAGGTTTCAACACCTCGGCCACAACAGCATGGAGGACACCGAGATGATGGACGTGGGTCACCTGTCCGGGAATGCATAGCCAACCGAGAGGTCTCTCCCAAAAACTGCCGAAAAGTCCCCGTGAGCTCCCCAATTTGCTTTATTATTTTCTTCCATCGTTTTTAATTTGCCAATTTATCAACGAGCCACTGGGACACTCATTCTCTTGATATCGTTTTCAAGTGTATATAAATTATTATATAAACCGTGGGGGGAAAATGGGCAATCGACTGTGAATTTCCACAATGAGGCTCTTGAATTTTCTTTTTTTTAATCTAAACAGCAGATCTCTGTTACTTCCTTTTGTATGAGCCCTCTGGGATCTGTTACCAGCGAGGTTACCCAGGTGTTCACCACGATAAATAACAATTGATTAGAATGGGGTATCAAATTTATTAGTAATTTGTTAGCCTTAATTTTTTGATCAATCGATTAGGGGAAAAGTGGGACAAAGTGAAATGGGAGCTAATTATGGGGTCGAAGGGGGGAATTAAATGGGGGAATATCTCGGTAATGAGCAATTCTAGGAGACAACGTCAGAGAACGTTTTTTTTAGATCGTTCAATTTCTGATTTAATCAGCCTAGTGACTTTTTTACGCCGGAGGACTCGTTGTCCGGATAATTTGGCTTTTACATTCGGTGAAGTTATCGTTTGATCCTCGAGAACATTTGCCTCTTCTCGGGGTTTTTTTGGCTTAATTAGTAACGATGGAGAATAATTAACTTACCATTCGGGTTTTGCTACCGTTTCACTTCGACTCGACGTCCCCCTGTCGTTACGAGGATATGGCTCCTTCTTTTTTCGAATGATGATTATAGATTTAATCAAGGTAAATGTGGTTTTGCAATACGAAAGTGTTTAGTTAAGTTGTTCAATCTCAAGTATGAAAAAAGAAAGAAAAACTGTTGTTGAATAGAATTTCATGCCTGGCAGAGCGTGCGATCCAATGCTTGGGGAAGTGTCTGTTGTTTTTTATCGGAGCGAGAACTTTCGCTTGTGAAAAAATGAATTGAAGTGCACTTTCGACGATAAATTCTGGGGAATTTATGCTGAAACTTGGCGAGAATTTCGTTGGAATTCCTCGACCAGAGGTCACTTGTCAATTTTATTACGAGGATAATTGTAATTCGTTGGATTTTTTTAATGATATTAACGAGGTATTTGTCATTTTTAATTAATGCCAATTTGTTTAATTGAGACTTGAAAATCAACGCATTTTTATCTCCCCAATTTCATAAATAATTTCATAAACAAAAACACCAGACATTGGCCTCGGGGGATTCCCAGTGCTTTCCACAACCGCTGAAAACCGGAAAAAAGCGAAAAATTTGGAAAATAAAAATAACAATTAATTGTGTTAGCTTCTCTCGTCCTCTGCCAACAGATTGTGTAAAAAAAAAATAACAATAATTACTCATGTTGCTCATGTTATCATGTAAATAGAAGAAAGCTCCAGATGTAATCCACATCAGCCGGAACAATCAACGAGAAAGTTGATTTTTCACTCACCAATTATATTTCTTTTCCAGTTTTAATGAAATAAAAAAATAAATATTGCAGGTTGAATTATTGTTCTCATATGTTATTTCTCCATTTTGTTTTTTTTTTCGTACACAGTTATAACAATTGCTCGTATAATTTTTTTTTGATTTTTATTTTCCTGTCAATATACAAACGGCCGATTTATTGTTATTTTTATTTTTGTCGCTCGTTAATCTTCATCATCTCTAATACATTAACCGTAATAAATATTGCGTTTTCCATTTTTGTCTATTTATTGTTATACATTGGGCAATAGAAAAACCGTCCTGCCTTTTTTTTTTCTTCATTAGTCAAATAAATTAAGTAAACGAGTTAGTGTGTAATTGTTTAGAATAAGGAGCTGATTGTATCCCTAATGGTTCGTTTGTGTTTTTCGTTTGTGGGCATTGCAGAGGAAGAAGTTGATTTTAATATTTTCATTACTTCGATTTTGGGGGGAGAGCAGAAAATTCGTTTCTCTGGATTTTTATTTTCAATTTATTGGGAAGAATTTGATATTTCTTTTACTAATTCAAAGATTACAAACCACTACCAATTTTGTCACTTCCTTCTCCTAAAATAAAAAATGAGAACTCCTTCCAAATTAAACCCCCAAAACGACAACAAAAAAATAATTCATTCCAGCAATCTCTCCCCCGTTGAAAATCTAGACTTACGAAACCTATAATTCCCTTAATTTAAAAACCATTATTAAAATTCGTCGTCAATTTACCTTAAACCAACAACGACCCTGGTCATCACTAAAATATTTCATAAAAAAATAATTCATAATTACTTACATAATCTCATTAATTCGATAGCTAGGCGAAAATCAACTCCTTATCTCACTCAACTACAATCTGTCTGTGTTAATTAATTAATGATTAGATTCATCAAATGTGAGGGGGAGGGGGGCAAGAAGGGAGAGGGAGGGTCTTAGGATTGTAATGGGCCTGTGATTAAAAGCACTCACTCATTCACTCAGCGAGTACTCACCAACTAAACACCTCATTCTACAATTCACTCGAGTCACACATTGTTATTATTTACCACCTCTAACACATCATGTTGATTTTGTTGAATGCATAAGAAGTAATAAGAATACAGATACTTATTATTTTTCATGTTACAATATACCTCTACTATTCTGTACTGTTGTGGTTTAACTTGAGTTGTGTAATGTCTGTTTCACACGCATTTCACTAGTAATATAATGTTCCTTCGGACTTTGTTTATGTTTTTATCTTAAATATTTCAGTCCTTGAGTAAACACGAGCGACGAGTGCTCTCAGCTTAGCCTTCATTATTTATTTTGTTTTTCATTTTCTTCCTCTTCTAGTTTCTAATTTCCACCACTGCACAATACAATTAATTAAACGTACAAATATATTGCATTTTAAATCATGGATTTTTGAGGTTATGTATCCGGAGAGGATTTTCACCTCCTAATTTTTACGAAGCACTTACTTCAGTTGTGAATTTGGGGGAAAATCAATGGAAATTGTTGGCCAGGTATGACACAATTGTGGATTTTTTTCAAGAGAATTTTTTTCTAATTGAGTTGAGGGGTGAGTGAACCTCGAGGGGGTTGACAATGAGCTCAAGATCGTCTGACCTTGAGTGAATTGTCTCTCATCTGATCCTCAAAATCAGCTGATCGACAAAACTGAAAGCGATCCGCAGTTGTTCAATTCTCAATAAAGAAATCAAAATAATTGCATCTCCAGATTCTGACCAGAAACAATAGAAATCTCGAGAGAAAATATTAAAAAAGAAAAAACCCCCCCCTCTCACTCAACCAATTCACAACTGATTATTTTCTCTAATCTGTAGTACTCTACGCAGCATTGACGCTAGTCGCCTTACACGATCATAGGGAAATATACGTAATAATAATGTTCCTTCCTGGAATAGCAAATGTTCCATCTGTCGCCAACAGGTTTAGAATGAATTACCTCAATCATTTGTTCATATTCAGCAATTTGTTCTCGTTTTATTTACTGAGTTTCTCCTATGTTTTTATTTCCTTCTTCTTGTTACTTCATTTTTTGTATAAAAAAATTATCCTGCTGGTGTCGCTGCTGCGGGGCAGTGGGACTGGAGTACGAACGTGTGCTTTTTTTTTTTATTTATTTATTTAATTTGAATTGAAATTTCCTCTTTCTTCTTTTATTCACCCTAGTTTTTAGTCGACTTATTGCGCTGACGTTTGAGGATCAATTTGCTAATTGCCATTAGCTGACCGTTGAATCGGTGGTATCACTGCGTCACGCTCAGTGCCGTATATTTTACCAGCTTTACGAGCCATGTTCCCTAGCATTTCCATTGAATTCTTGTATGCCGATCGTAACGAGAGAGCCCATTCTTTTAAACTTATTTCGTCCTGCAATGAATTTAATGAGTTTTATCTCAATTATTTTATGCGTTTTTATGAATACTCGCGGCGTGCAACAGGTCTCGATTGCGTTGAACATCTGATCTTGGGAATTTTCGTTGCAAATTTTGGGTAATTTATTGTTCCCGTGAATGTTCGAACTTATTTATCCCTGAAGAGGTGCTCAATTGCCAATTTACCGACCACAATCGATTAATTATTTTGAAGCCCCAGGTCTACGCCGAGCCGACCAAAAAACCATCTACATAACCTCCTCTGGAAGTTCCCTAACCCCGTCCGCGAAAGAATGATAAGAATAAATCCAAACTCACCGGATTAGTAAGTACAATCTTCGCATCCCTCGTCCTGACGACGATGCACTGTTCCCCCTTGACATTCTGCAGATCCGGTGACACTTCCTCCACCTGGAACAAACACGTCCCATAAGTGCCTGTCCCGAAAGCCCCCCCAGGCTGAACCAGCGTCAACTCACCTGATCCAGAAAAACGAGTTCAGGTTTCGTTGTGGACTCGGGATGTAGCTCCAACCGATTAGGATACAACTTGGCATACCTCGTTTGCCAAGCGCTGGCAAAGGGTCCCCCCAATTTCTTGATATACCCATGAAGAATACAATCGGAGCCCTTCTCATCCGCATCAAACCTCAGCTTCTGCTTGGCCTTCTTCTTATTCTCCATCTTATCCGCCTCATTATTAACCGTCTCGAAGACAGTCTCCGAGACCTCCGCCTGCCACCTCTCTGAGATGACGAGTGGAAAATTCTTGTAGAGATCCTGATCAGCATCGGTGAGCTTGATCCCCTTGGTGTCCTCCTCATCAAAGGATCCAATATCAAAGGCATCAGCCGCATTCACCTCGCCCCTGGGTGGAATGAAAGGTGGGGTGTACTGCTGTAGATACACCTGCTGCCAGTCAATGCCCCCGAAGAAAGGATGCTCCTTGAGCTCATCAGCCCCTCGCCCCCTGCATCCTAACCTAGTATTGATGTCACGCTGGAGCAGTCCCTCAAGAAGCGAGCGAAGCTCACGTGAGAAGGACTCGGGCAGTTCGACATTCATCGTCAGTGTCATCCTATCGATCTCATGCTTGTCCTTGGTCTTGTGCTGTCTGAAGGGGCTGTGCCCCTTGAGCAACTTGTGCAGCATACAGCCGAAGGAGAACCAATCCGCGCTCGAATCATAAGCCGTACCCTTGGACAACACCTCTGGCGCCATGTAGCCATGAGTACCAACGCTGGCCTGTGGCTTCTTCTTCGAGAAATCACAGGCCAATCCTAGATCTGATATCCTCACATGGCCGTGCTCATCCAGGAGGATATTAGCTGGCTTGAGGTCCCGGTAGACAATGTAACGATTGTGCATGTGCTCAAGACCAAGAATCACCTCTGCCGCGTAAAACTTCATCTCCGGTTCATTGAACACCCCATGCTGACTCAGATGATAATGTAGATCACCACCATTCATCAGATCCAGAATGAAGCATAATTTGTCGGGTGTGTGAAAGGCATAAGTCATACAGACAATGAAAGGACAGTCGACCCCGGTGCTGACTAGGGAGAGCATTATTCTCTCATTTAAGGCCAGGGTCTCCCCCTGCTTCATCTTTATGCGCTTTTTGTCGAGGCATTTCATGGCGTACATTTTGCCAGTGTCTGCTTTACGACAGCCGTACACCTCGCCAAAACCACCGCGGCCTATTATTCGGTGGACACTGAAGTCGTTCATTGTCAGCTGGAAGACAATGATGGTATTGATTTATTGGGGTTAAGGGGACGACTAGGGGACCTGGGGGAATACTTTACCTGGATGTTTAACTCGAGGTTCTTCCATTGGCAGAAGCGAGTGTATTTGTCACTGTAAATCAGGCTGGGGGTTAGCTTCAGGAGTCATGGGGGGCCTGATGAGGTACGGGGGAGATGATGGAATAAAGTGGAATCAATGGTGCTCATGGAAGATCCTGGGCGTGCCAGCGCGAAGGCACTTTTGTCCCATTCTCATTAAGTCTAAATATTTGTCCCCGCTGGTGATAAATTTGGGATTGTTTCGCGATTAACTGAGGTGGGCACCTCAAATGGGAGTGGTGACGAGCGATGACAATGCCGAGACAGACGCGAAAGGAATGTCGAGCCTTCGATTCTAGTTATTTTTAACCGATAAATTCTTTTCCGCTTCACGCGTACTATCGAGTAAAAATATTATGTAAAAAAAAAATATCAGGGACGATGAATGAGATTGCCAAACGGAATATCAATGACAGACAGTGAAACACGCGACGATAATTGGCAGGCGTTGAAGGTGTGATTGAGAGTGCGATGACAAGTGGAATTTGAATGACAAGTGGAGCATCATTTTTGGGCGGGGCAAAGTGGACTGGCAATTGTCATTCATTTGACCCTTAAACCCGACAATTAAATTGAGGGTGAAGCATTTGAAGAAAGAGTTTGAACGCGATGTCAAGTGATCGGGCGGGTTGCCCTACGAAGACGTTCTTGAGGGTCAAACGTCCTCAGAGCGAGGCGCGACTGTCCGTTAAGGACGTGGGGATCTGAGGGGTCTCACGGGAGAGACGAGTGGCGTCGCTGCAGTCGTCCTTTCGTGTTGACCCTCAAGATCATTTAACCTTCAGTAGAAAAACCCCTAGCGCCCCCTTAGCCCGACGTCCTTGAGGGTCAAACAGGTCAAAAAGGGGGCGCGAACGACCCTCGAGGACGTGGGGATCTGGGGGTCTCGCGGGAGAGACGCGGGACGTCACCTCAGTCGGCCTTTCCCGTTGATCCTCAAGATCATTTAATCTTTACTCTAAAAATCCCTAGCAGTCCGCTTCAACCCGACCTCCTTAAGCGACAAACCTTCGCAAAAGAAAATCCCTAGCCTTCCACTTTGACCCGCCCTACCCATAATTCATTCACACTATATTCACCTCTCCAGGAACTTTCTGAATGGCTCTCCTCTCAAATGCTTGAATATCTCCTCGATGTAAGGCTGCAATTAAAGCACATTCAGTTATTACTTTAACGTTTCTCCAATTGCTCTATGAATTACAAAATACCCACCTCGAATAAATTCACCGGCACCTCGTTCTTCATGAGGTATTTATGTACGTGAGCGACAGCTGCGCTGGAATATTCCTGGAGCAATGGTGAAAGGGAAAAAAAAATTGGCGAACGTTATCAAAGGTTCGTCCTAGTCATTCAAGTTAAGTGGGAGAAAACGAAATTTAAAGGTAATAAAATATTTACGTGCGAATGCGCCAGGAGTTCCTTCATTATGTAGTTGTCGTATATCTCGCGCGCCAATTTTCGCCTCTCTTCGGGGCACTCGAGTTTCTCGTACGATTTTATCTGTTTGAAATTGAAATTAACTGGTTTATTGGGAGGTTGTTGTTTAATTTCAATGAAATTCAGACAGTGCGTTAAAAAGAAAATTATTTTCCATTGTCAAGTGTTGAATAGAAATTTTAGTTTCAATTATTTCCGATTGCAAATATATTTTAACATTTCTTGTCGTCCCTTCAATTAATCAACGAGCCAAATAGAAATTGTTTTATCAAATAAAAAGAGAGAATAATTTTACCTCCTCGTAAAACCTAAGTTGCGGAATTGGTTCCTCCGCGACAGTCTCGCAAAAGTCTTTGAACAGTAGATACCCTAACATTTGATTAAATATTTTATCAAAGTTCACTTCATCCTTCTTCTCCAGATACTTGTGCATAACACTTCTGACACTGTAAAACACAAAATACCAAATTAAAATGTGAGTAAGATTCCCTTGCGGGGGCTGGGATGGGGGGAATCATCATAAACAGAATTAAACCGTGCCATTTGAAAACAGAAACGCCTGATAAACTGCCCGCGTTTGACGTCACAGCGACACAACTCGATAAGGACTTGGTTCGTCTTTGAACTCAGTACGCAACATGTCTAGTTCATTCTCCCCGCCTCATCGAATATCGCAATATCTCGATAGTGAGTAATTCTAGTGAAAAATGTCAGTAAACATTTAATCTAGCTGATGAAATTTCCAATGATAGATATCTTGTGACATTTTACTATCAAATGACTCATCATCGAGATAATTGGCTGTTTAATAAAAAATAATCGAGCAACGTGGACATTAGTTGTTTATTTATTTATTTATTTGATGTCAAACAGCCGAGGCCAATACCGCGACTGGAATATTCGAGAATACCTCCACAGCTGTCCAAAAACAAATTTTGGGAGAGGGTAAAATAATTTTGAGGATTAAACGGGCGAAACTCGTCTCAGGTTGATCCGCCGTAATGATTTCGCCCAATTCATTCGGAAAAAATTTCCCCTGAATTGTTATCCCCCATTCTTCATCCCTGCCTACCTAGACAATCCAATACTCCCTCGAGCCGAAGAGAGCCCTTTAATCTCCACCCCCGAAACATCAAAAATCGGTAGTCCAACCGCGCAGGCGAAATCTACTTTTAGACGTATAAAAAATTGACGGAAAAGCCCAGCTGGAGAAGCTCAAGCCAACCATTATTAAATCGAGAATTATAAATAATAGTGGAAGCGTCCACGGGAAAATAACAACAATGGGAAAAAACGAGAGACAGCGGGATTATAAAAAAAAAATAATAATAATAAAAATTGTCACATTCTTGTATCAAGGACGCGTGAAACGTCAATTCAGCCGGAAGGAGTTGGCTTTGAAAGCGTCGGCTGTCGATGATAAGCCCATTCTTCATTATGCTAGACTTGGGATATGAGCGAGAGAAAGAGGGAATCGGCTGGATTATCGTATTCTCCAATGTGTGGACGATACTTGTACTCCCGCCTCTTTTTACCCGAGTAGAGTAACATAACGTGCAACGTTTCAGCTTATAGACTATTAATAGGGCTGTGTGTACGTACTAACGCTCTATCAGAGCGTTTGTTTTCCCGAGAGCTTCTTCTGGACTTTTTATCCCCCACCGCGTTCTACCTTTATTTAATTATTTTTTCATAGCGATTGATGGGGGGGTAAATGGGGGGAATTGTTTGGAAATGGATTGTTTGCGGTGGCTCTTCGGGCTGGAGGGCGAGGTATTCTGGGAGTTGAGTGATTTTTTTCGAGATGGGTATACGGAATTGTTCACGGTTTTTTTTTTCCCAAGGGTTTCGGGGACTACTTGACCCATCGAGGGTCGTTTGACCTCCGGAATGACGGGGAATTGACCCTCAATTGGCCCAGTTGGAGGTCATTTAAACCCTCGACCCTCGTGAGGATCGCTTGACCCTCCCAACTTAAGTCAAATTTTAACTGAAAAAAATGGATAGCCCGGACGGATTCGAACCCACGATCCTGCGATTACTAGTCGGGCGCTCTTCCGACTGAGCTATCCAGCCTAACCACTTCTGACCTTCGACTCCACAACAAACCATTGGATTGGATTTGGAATGACTAGCTGGACGTCCTCAATCGTCAGTTCACCCTCAAAACCATCCCAACGTCCCCTTGAGCCCTCCCACCCTCCCAAATTATCATCAACCCCTAAAACAAAAAAAAATTCTCACAAATTGCGTTGAGCAGTTTCTCCCGCTATTTAATTTTCCAACTAAAATGCCTTTCGACATTTTCCCCTGAATCCACTTATCACCAACATAATTCAATATTGACAAAGAGAAGGAGGAGAAAAAAAAAATTGGAAAAATCGACCATTCCTGTCTCGTCATTTAACTTCTGAATGGCTTCTCCGACGTCGTCTCGGTCGGGTAGCCCTGCCGTGGTTACTTCAATTTCTCGGCCGCGCAAATGTGACTCATCAACAGCTACAATACTTGAGACGTACACCTAACCATGGCACATCGCCTCAGTCTGTGCGTTGTGAAAGATGAAAAATGCCAAAAGACGTCACATCAACTCGACAAGTTATAACTATAACATCCAACACTTGCGTTACATCCTATTGCTCTACCAATTGCGCCCGTTCGTCATCGAAAATTCGTATCACGCGATCATTTATTTTAATCATCCCACGTATTAATAATAAAATGAAGACATTTAATTGGGGGACAGCATACGCCACCAGTCCCACAACCAGTTTGTTTATACTTGTTTATTTGCCTTGGCAATAGCTGGGGAACTTGACTGGATTTTTTTGTGAATAAAATAGAAAGTGCGGGTAATTTTTTTTACGCCAACAGTAGAATTGTCCTGAGGGTGAAATAAGCCCTTAAAAAAATTGAGAAAAAAGGAATTCGGAATGTTAGAACGAAAAATATTCTCTTCGCCTAGAATAGCGAGGCCAGTGCGACCAGGGTCAATATACACTCAAACGACAATATAATTCCCACCCCTCTCAGGTAGTTACCCTCCTAGGCCCTATCCCATCACCACCTGCGCGGGCAAAATTGTGAGTGGGTACTTCTGTAATAAAATATTTCAATTAGCGAGAGTGAACTTTGCTCGGGAAGTCTCCAACAATCCCCCCATAATCTCCAGGCTTCCAGGCTTTCATTCGCAGGTGAGGAGGAAAAATTCCCCAGGAGGGCCATCCATCTCTCCAATTTTATCGAGACACAGGAATATTCCGTAGCTCCTTCCGACTGGGACAGGGAGAGAGAGAGCAAAAAAAACTCGTTAGATATGTCGAGAAGTTGAGGAGATAAATGGTTTCTCGCTGCATCATCTGAAATCGGAAATTGCCCTGGGGGTGTCCAATGAAAACACCTCAGCCACCCCCTCGGATCGATCGAGGCCCTCCCCCGCGCACTGCCGGTATATTCAAAGGAATAATAAATAAATCGATTATGCAAACTTTGGCTCGATGGAAATTCAGTGAATTGAAATTGGCCCTTCCCTCGCAAAATCATATTGAATGAGTGAATTGAGCGTCACTAAAGATTGTCCGAGTGAGCGTAATGTGGCCTTGGTAATTGCGCAAAACGAAATTTAATTTCGAGAGATCGAGGAGGTCGACCTCTTTGAATCTCATCTCGTGCCCTTAATCACATGACCCCATGGATTGACGTCAACTAAAAATGGTAATTAAGTGATTTGTCGATGTATCGAGTGGTCCGGATGGGAGTTATGGCCTGGAGATGAGGAAGAGTAAATTGAGAGGATGAAGAGGGTGAATTTTCCAAGGTGAGGGTCAAGCGAACCTTTAAGAAGGTCGAAGGTCAAATGGGGTCGTCAAGACTTTGAGGATCCTGGGGGTCAACTGATCCTTCATGGCCTTGAGGGTCAACTGATCCTCGAGGACCTTGAGGGTCAACTGATCCTTGAGGACCTTGAGGGTCAACTGGAGCGGCTCAAGGGCTCCTAGAGTTGAGGGATAGAATTTCCGCCGCATGCCTTGACGCTCTCAGAGGTCATTTGACCCTCACCTGAAGGCAATTTTCCGGATTACCTAGCGAAAAATAATTTGAAAAGATTGGCGTATAAATTAAACATTCTCAAAACTCAAACGAAGCCCCTCCAACTAACCAAATGCTTACGGAATCAAAGGTAATTAAATCTCAATGATCTTCCCACGAGTCGCCATCAAAAGAAGAAAACCCCTAGAAGTCCTCATCCCCCCAGATAACAAATTCCTCCACTCAAGATCACCCGACAATAACCAAAAACATTAAAGTCAACTCTCCACGATTTACCACTCCAGTTGTAAACCCTCAACTCCAACTGTTCTATTTATATCTCCCTCCACAAGTCAACCCAGAAGACTCTCCACACCTCGAGACCCTCCTCGGCCCTCCCCCTCAAGGAATTCCCTCTCACCTTTCGCTTCACTGGCTCATAGGAAAAAAAAGTCTGGACTAAAAAAATCAAATAAAATAAAATCCAACTTCTGAATGAACCCTCACCCCAGCCACGAGGCGATGCAAAAACCGATGCACGGATTGCATGAATAAACGAGTAAATAGTCAGGCAGAGATTGGGGGTTGGGGGTATCGTGAAGGGGTAAACCGCAGCGAGCAATAACCCCGAGGACTATCGATTAATCTTTGCGTCTGTCCCCTTCTAATTCCATCTTGCGTTTATCTGTGTATCCATTTCAGTTGTCTACAAAGGAAAAATTTCCCCTTGAGGATATTCAAGTGCTCGTGTGATATCGCTTCCATTGCAATATTTTCCGACAGTTGTGGGGTGAAGTGGGTCAACGGGAGAAATAAATGTGAAGGGAAATGGAAATAATTTCATTTTTACAGCTGCCGGTGGGAAAAATGATAACGAGTCGAATAGTTGGGGGTTAAAGGGCCGACAAGGTCAAATGAGGGGGGAGTGGAAAGGTCAGTCGCAGTTGACCCTCAGGACGATTGGACTCGCAAGGAGGAATTTAGTTTGGGTCTACAGTTTAGGGGTTAAAGGTTTCAAGCGCCGAACGTTTGGTGAGGTCGTTTTTGAGGGTTGAACGTCCTCTAAGGTCGACTTGTAAGGGTTAGAGGCCTGGTAAGGGCAACGTTCAAGGGTTGAAGGTCTTAAGGACGGCTTTTAAGGTTCGAACGTCTCTCAAGGACAACTTTTGAGGGTCAAACGGTTGTTGAGGTCGCTTTTGAGGGTTAAACGCCCTCTAAGGACGACTTGCGAGGGTCAAATGTCTCGTAAGAACAATTTTTAAGGATTGATCGTCTCTTTAAGACGACTTTTAAGGCTCGAACGTCTCTCAAGGCCAACTTGTGAGGGTCAAACGTCCCTGGAAAGGTCGTCAAATGTCCTCTACCAACAAAGTTCGAAGAGGAAAGTTGAGTAGACTTCAGGCTCACCCCCCAATCGACAAAAAAAATATTCCCACCCCGACAAACATTTTCTCACGTCCAAATATCTTCCCTAAAACTCGGGGGAAAAAAAACAGAGCGTAAGGAGAAGAAATCCACCTTCACCTCGCGCCCTGATGAATATTTGAGGACCAAGGGCAGCGAGGATAAAGCAGCCAGATGATGTAGAAAAGCTGCTATCGTGCATAGAGAGAGGCTTATTAAAATGAGATTAAACGTTTTGGCACTGGTCCCGAGTGAGACGTACTCCCTTTCGCTTTTACTCCCCGGTAAATGTAAGAAATGGGCTTCCGAGATTGTGGGGGGAATTCATTCAAGGACAGCATCAGTTTTTCAGGGGATCAATTGTCCATTTGGCTATGAACGGAGAGGGGTAAGTGGGTCAGGGGACATTTCCAGGGAAATGAGGGGCAAATGAAAAGTTCGAGTGTCGGCCTGCGACAATGACCTTTCCGCGCTTGCGTCCCGCGGTATTAATTTTTATTTTCCTTTTTTTGGAGGGGGCGGGGGAGGGGAAGAAAAAAAATTACTTTTTCCCACTCGTCAAAATCAGGAAAATTGGCTGGTTCCCGGGTATGACATTCTTTCATCCCCTTTTTGCCCTGTCGTTTGGGGGATAGCATATTTGTATCGGACGTTGACGTTTCCATTATCGTCGGTCGTATCGTCAGGTAATCGAATTCAATCATACGGGGGTGGGGGGAGGGGGTTAGGAGGGGAGTCGATTGATTTCGTGACACGAGGTATTCATGATGTTTGTAAACAGACGGGGGTGACCTTGCTTTTGAATGGTAAAAGGATCATAGAAATTTTATCGGGGGGAGCAGACGACTTTTGATGGTCTAATGGGGGTTGTAATCGGGGGATGGAGTGGAAAAGCGTAATTTTGGATTTTAGAAGTTCGAAATTGGGGCGGGGAAAAATTCCGGAAAATTCCCTGGGGGCCAGAGGTCGCTCTTTCGGTGGAAATTGAATTTTGAAAGTGACGTTAATTTTTGGGGGGGGCTTTTTTAATTGGAATTTGGCGGGAGAATTTTTTTTTTGGAGGGCAATTGGGGAAATTTGACCTCTCAATTGTCTCTAAGGCTGGCAGTTATTGATGTTTGTAAACAATGGGATGACCTTCCTTTTGGAAGGCGAAAGGAGAATAAAAATTCCCCCAGTGGGGATCAGACGGTTCGCCTGGTTAAATGGAGCTTGGAATTGGGTAATCGAGGGGCAAATCGTTATTTTGGATTTTAGAATTTTGGGATTATCTCGGGAGGGGAGGGGTTTAGGAGGAAATGGTAGAGAATGGCTTTTAAAGAGGAGAGATTTTTTCACGTAAAATTTCTTGTGACTTTTTTTTGTAGGTCAAGTCCCTATTGAGATAATTCCCCATAAAAAAATGGTAATCAGGTTTTGATATTGTTTGAGAAGTGAACAGGGTGTTTTTGAAAAATTACAGTTGTTTTCGGGGGGAAACTCTATCTCGGGATTTGATTACAATCATCAAAAAATCTACCAGTGACGTATTTTATACCCCCTAAAATTCTCCACAAAAACAATCCCCTAAAACTAGCCATTACCCAAAGTAACGCAGCCGCCGATGAGAAGTAAAAAAATCCCCGTTACCTCGAGAAGTAGAACTTTCTCGTAATTCAAGTCTCATGAACATAAAATCGTCTAACAAAATTCTCTGAAAAATCTCAAGAGACTTCTTTATACCTCCTAAATTTTTTCCACAAAAACAGTCCCCTAAAATTGGCCATTACCAAGGTAATTCGGTCGTCAATAAATAATGAAAAATTCTCATCCCCAGGAGCTAAATGAACTTCCCCAAATTTCCTGAACATGAGATCATCGCAATGACTCTCGAGAGATGTTCCTTAATATTGAAAGAAAATATATCTCCAATTAACGGAATATAAAATAGCTTTTTTTCTCCAGAAGTTGAATTTTTCCAAAATTCAAGCCTGAACTAATTTCTTTGATCGACAAAAAATGTCCTTCAGTAATTTGTTATTTTCTAATTAAAACTATTGTGGATTTTCACGCTTTAAAATTAATTTTCAAGGAGGTCAGATTCTGGAGTGAACGGCGATTATTCGAATATTAAGACTTCAAATAACAAAGAATTTATAAACATGAGTGGATTAATTTTAGAACAGGAAAAATCAACGATTGAGGAACGAGTTTATTGTGAATTTCAACCCCGGATATTCTCAATTTAATTAAAAACTCTCAGGAATTTTATTTTAAGAGCCTCAGGTTTAGAAAAGTCCAACAAAGATGGCTGAATGTGTCGGGTTGTTTACCATGAGGTTGAATATCATGAGGATCAACGAGAGTTGAACCTAGCCAGGGAACTTCAGGAGGTGCAGACATGACCTGGTTTTGCGAGGGTCAAATGGTCACAAGAGCCAGTACAAAGACAGGGGAGCCAAGCAAGAGTCCACCAGAATGATCGTCAACCCAAAGAGGCATGAACGTTTGGGCTTGTCTTGCTTCTCCCAATTGACCCTCGCAATCCCAAAGGTCTGGCAATAATGACAGCCACGAGAAGCAGACATTGTCCTACTTGGCTGGTTCCCTCGACCCTTGAGGTCACTGGGTCTCCAACTGTTCCACTACTCCCCCATGCGCCCAGACATTTATGCTACAACGTTCACGAGCGCTCGAGTACACGAATAAAAGTCATGTCCACTTACCTAGGATCTGGTAGAATGATTTTCTTGCTGGCCCTGGCAGCCGGCGTGCACTTGCTCTTCTCCATGGCCATGAGGTAGCTGACATCGGCCAGCACAGCCTCGAGGTCCGCCATGATCCCCAACACCCCCCAAAAAATGTTCCCGATGTCCTCAAGCCAGGAAACCTCCGCCGCCGGTGCTGTTCGAGCCCTCAGCGAGGCAGCGTTCAGCAGCCACAGCGGCGGATCCACCGGCCCCTGCCCCAGCCGTCCGTAACCCTACCCACTGACAACTCTCATCCCCCGCGAGCCAATGATCCTGACTCTCCCCTCTCACCCACACCCCCCACGGACAAAAAGCCACTGATACCTCGTCCTCACCTCGACACTCGGTTTATCGCATATTTTTAAAGACGAGTAGAGTGGGACAATGACTTCTCAATTGAGCAAATAAACGAAAATAATTTCTCGAAGATGAGATGTGGTCACTGACCAACCTCAGTCGTCATCAACACTGTCACACGCATCACGACACTTGTGCATCTGTCATTGAGCATTGTTGCTCGTTACCTGGCCTCTCTGGGGCATCTTTTGGAGGTTCTTTTGGCACTGGACACTTCACTTTGACAACACTCGGGGATTCAGGGAGCCAGGGGATTTGGAATGTTTTTTTCTTCTTCTGGAGGAGATGGATGAGTACGTTCTAGGTGCAGGAGCACTGCAGACCATGAGCTTGTGTTGGGGTCTGGGAGACCGTCAGAATGATTACCTTTTTTTGTAGTCTCGGCTGGAAGGCTACGCCCCACCATCCGGACTAGGACTGGTGCTTGAGGGGCCCGTGAGATGGCGCTCGCAGTGAGTTCTGCAATCGGTAATGTCGTTTTGGAGGGAATCTTCAGGGGATTGTGGACTCGTTGTTGTTGTTGTTGCTGTTGGCGATGTCAAGGGTCCGGGGGGCTCGCTTTTTGTTGGTTGTGGGAGAATTAGCGAGTTTGATGGGTGATTGATGAGCTGGTGATTCATAAACTCGCTGGGGATCTTTCGATAGGACTGGGATGTCTGTGGAATCAGGACTTAGGAGAGTTTTCTCATTGTCACTGATTTCCAATCGTTAGTTGTGGATGGAGAGAAGAGTTGAGGTGTTTACTGGACGATTTAGACAATTGTTGATGAGTAATTCTGATGGATGAGGGAGAATCTAGCAACAGGTGAACCATAACCTCAATTCTCAGTCGATTGACAATATTTACTGAACGATTGAGACGAGAATTCAAAGGACTTTGTTCTAGTCCAGCTTTGTAACATTCTCTTCTGCTTTTTGATCTTCTCAGTCGAGAGATTGCCAATGAAATCATGTCGAGATACACATCGTCTTCAAGTGGTTCCAGAGATCTTGGAGAACGTCATCGAGGAGACTTTGAGGATCAGGATGGGAATGATTCGAGGAATATCTTCCGTCGTCAACAGGTGAATACAAAAACAAAAAAAAAAATCCAGAAGACATTGAGGAAAAATGATTATTTCAGTCCTCTAGGGAGTTCAGAAAATATATAAAATCAATCAAATTAATGCACAATTAATGATGAATCAGGAGGAACGACAGTTGGGGCCACCCGAGAGAGCAGATGATCTGTTTGGAGCGACTGAAAACCCAAAAAAAATGAGAGAATCACGTCAACTCGTGACAACTATTTCCAAGAGTAACAAGACTTCTGTGGCAGGCGCGTCTCAATCTCCAGAGATTGTCTACAATAAAATTAAAACTGAGAGGATTTTAGATCAGGTGATGGACGAAGTAATGAACCAGTCCTCAGCGACGTCTGAAGCCGTGATAACCCCAGACCATCGAGGATTGAGTCTACTCACTCCAAAGGACGAGCCTCAGTCCCAGGAATCTGGGGAGAACATCGAGAACGGCTCAAAAATGAATCGAGTCATGAGAGACGTGATGAATCAATCAGACTCGAGCTTCTGGGAAGCGTCAATGACCTCCGAATCCTCAACCTCAGACGATGAAGAATCTCCTGAGGATTCCCTCAATCCCAACTCGCGCGGGCGGACCCCAGATCATCAGGAAAATGAGGAAAATAAGAATATGATGACCCGCGTGATGACAGAAGTCATCAATTTGAAGCCCGTCATTAAAACCGAGAGCATGACTCCAGGAGATTCCCGAGACTCCATCGCAGGCAAAGCATTTAATTTATCAGACATCAAGACTGAACGTCGTTCCCCTCGTCGTCAAGACTCTCCACATCTTGAGGAGGACGCTCTCGATAACATGACGTCATGCTCTCAGCTAACTACACCATCACCTAGCCTAATTGACCCGGCTCTTGATAGTCAACTATCCCAAGTCTCATCAGACGAGTCCATGTCATCATCGGGAAGTTGTGGAGCAAAATCTGACAAATCATTAAAGCTTAATCGATTGATCGCCCGTGCTCTCGAAGGTCGAGTCTCCTCGGATTCAGATTCCTCCGAGGTCTCCATTGACGACGGAGGAGACTCTGACGACGAAGATGATGAATTTAGCCCGCAAGTCAGGCCCAAACCTTCCAATCGAGAGGAAGAGCGAACTGTGAACCAACCTCGGAGAAGGCAGGAAGATTATTACTTCAAGAAACATTACACTGTTGAGGAGAATCGACTGATGATTGACATCCTCATCAGGGACAATCGGATCTTGTGTGGATCGTCCCTGAGGTATTGGGGGTGGATTGCAGAGGGGAAATGTCCCGGCCTCAAGGGCCGCTCTGGGAGATCCTTGCTAAACCATTTCATGGGGCATCTGCTGCAGGGCAAGGTGTACGCAGCGTATACGAGGGATCCTCTCGCTCTGGAGCAATTCGAAGCGCTGTATGAGGCGAAATGTGGCAGTTGAAGAGCGGAGATCGTGGTTGAGTAAGTGACGGCGGAAAAGTCGATTAATTTTTGTGCTTTTATTTATTGTTAACGGATTATCAGGGGTAGAGAGAGCAGGGGATAACTGTTGATTTATTTGATAGTCAGTTGGTCTAGTTGATAGAATTAGAAGAAAGGCATGAGGATTAGGCATGAGTTAGAGATCTTCCAACTCCGCATTTTTTAGTAGCATCATCTCCTCTCCAAAGAGGGAGCCTAGGTATTTTTCTTCAGGAAGTAATGAGAAAAGTAATTCCAAAATAAAACAATGAGTTCTCAAAAAAATTGAGTTCTCCCGGTGTTTGGTCATTATCTCGGCAGCGGTTAAACCTGGCAGGAAACGTATCAGGACATTTATTGTAGAGAATTTTCTTCTCTAAAAGAAATAGCTTTTGACATTTCTCTCCAAATCCTCTCCTTCGCCCGAAAAATCCTCAAGAACCCCGAGTCCTCCACGATTGGCCACTTCACTATCTCCAGAATCCCCAAGTAACACTCCAACAAATTAAATTAAACTTCATAATCGATGTTCTCGTCGTAAGGACGACTCTCCTCCGAGGAGGGACTGCCTTCGGAGATCGTGGAAGACCTGGAGGGCAGACGTACCCCCACGTTCGCCACACAAATGTCCACAGACTGAAATAAAAATTGTTCGTTTGGGGGAAATAATTCTCACAAAATGGCGTCGTCAGGAAATGGCGCCCACGACCAATAGTTCCATGAACTCACATCCTTACTCCTCCTCCTCTCGTTCCTGCACTCGTCAGTGAACTCCTTGTACTCCTCGGGTATGGCCTGATGGGGCAGATCCTCCAGGATCATCTGTAAATTGCTCTCCACAAATTCCGAGCACAAGCGAACATTCGTCGAGAAAATATTGAACGTGATTGTCGTATGACCCGGGAAGACTCCCCTCGATGGTAAAACACCCAGACAGAGCTCGTTAATCACATCCCACCGGAAGTTCATGTCAAACTGTGACAAATTGGAGATGGCGACGAGAGCGGAGAGCGTCACTGGATCGAGTTCTGTGATAAAGAAATTGCAGAATCTGTTGTCTTCCAACTCCGCGAGACAAAAGGATTGTTTTCTCAGATTGGGACCGAAGTGGAGGAAGTCCCAGTGGAACATGATGCCGTCCCCCAGGAGTTCGAGGGACTGGAGGGAGAAGTTGTCGCAGACGACGAAGACCTTCTCGACGTGAAGGCCGTCGACATCGGGGGAGAAGAGGGCCGTCAGGAACATAGACTGGTTCTGGTGGAGGTGGAAATACGCCGGCCAGAGGGTGAAGTTCGGGGTGATGAGCTTGGAGGTGTCCGTGAGGTCCTGAAGTTGGATGGGAGACAAATTGACCTTCAAGAGTATTTCACCTCCAACTCTAGACATTCGATTCTTATTAATTATCCGACCTACCGTAATATTCTTCGAGTGCCAGTTGGCCTCGGAGACGAGGAAAAATCGCCCGGAATTCCCGAGATTCGTCAACTTCACTTCGACTGCCTTCTCGTCACCCACGAGACAGTCATTGCATTCTAATTCTCCATCGCTCGATAAACAGGTCAGCGATCCTCTCTTGGGGCTTCGGGGATGGTTCCCCGGGTGAATTAAATCGTCTTTCGCGTTGAGGAGGGTGGGGAGGAATGCGTAGTCTCTTGGATAATTTTCCCCTGCATTTGATATTTTTTGTAGAGGATAAAATCGAAGAATGTTCTGGTTGACGAAAGGAATTTGAGGTTTTGTCTTCAGACAATTAATTCCCAAGCGGACTGTGCTCTTGTTAGACTTTACCAATTAAAATTGGAGGATCTCGGCGAGCCAGAACATCGACGACCACTGGGAATCCCCCCTCGACGTTGATCACGAGCTTCTCGGAGTAGTCCTCCGGGCTCTTGGCCTTATAAATAAGAGTTAAAGTCGTACTCATCCCCGGGGCGAGGTCCTCCCTGTCCCCGCTTCGTGTTCCCCAGGTCAATCTCAGCTTGGAGGCGTCAAGTCTTCTCGCCAACTGGTACTTAGCTGTTGTCACGTCACTCACGTTCCGAATCGCGACGATTTTCTCGTAAATATCACCATTAAATAATCAAAATAATTGACTTAATTAAACTGCGACTGAAGCATTTGATCTCGAACCTCTGGGCAGAAAGTTGGACTTACTTTGTACTCCCTCCCCAGCTGGAAATTAAGGAACTCAACTTCCACAGGTTCAGCTCGTAAAATTTTTTGATATCCCCTGGAGACTAGCTTTTGGACCTTCAGAATATCTCCCCCTTCCCACTGGACCTCCTCTATCTTCTTGAGACCTCCCTTTCTCCTGAACTTGAGACATTTTCTCGGCAACTCCTCCACAAAATCAGATCTCTTCAGGATCAAGGTCTCCTCTACCCCTGAAAACCCCTCAATATCGTCGTAAGACTCGAAATTCGTCTCGACAAAAATTTCCGGGAAGATCTCCTGAACAAAAGGACTCAAGTCTACAAGATCTACCCAATAATCATCATCAAACTCCATAATTTAATTGAAAAAAGGACATTGACAATATAAAAGTCATCTCCCTCTTTTGTTTCTCTCCCCTCGACAATTCTCGATCATTTATTTAATTCTCAATCCTCCAAATTTCGGGTCTTTGGCTTATTGCTCATTGATATTTGGTCTTTAAGCCAGGCAACAGCAGACATAACCTCAAAAAATCTCCAATTATCCGTGTAAGAATGTATTTATTATACTCGTACATCGTTTATGCTTATGTAGAACTCTCCATTCCTCACACTCGCAGACTCTCACTCTCAGACTCACTCACTCACACTCTCAAATTGTCCAATCTCTCGGCTTCCCTCCCACAATCATCAAAGACAAAAGAAAGAGATTGATTAATGGAGCAACTACACTTATCGATTTATTTGATTCATTAATTTAATCGGGAGAGGTCTATGACATTCGCAGGAACGTAATTGTTGGTTTCATACCATTCTACCAATTTTTCATAATCAATTTATTAATTAAACTTTGTGCCACCAGCTGCAATAATCGACTCTACGTCTCTCGTTTTCTCCCCCCTCAATTTTTGTTTTTCATTACCCCCAATCAAATGACAAAAAAATGAAACAAAAATTCATTCTCAATGGATGAATTTGTTAATAACATTCCTCACGAGCTGGTGTTATTCTGAAAATATATAAAATTTATGATTGATATCTAAATTCTCTTAAAATACACTCCCCCGTCAGCTCCACTTAAATATCCTCCTCCATTTTATTATCTGCAAAGTGATGGACTCTATATGATATCTGTTATGTCGTTATGATAATAACTATTCAGTAAAAATTAAAATTCAAGAAATAATTGATGCTTTTTTTTTTGTTATCTCATACACTGAAACGTAAACGGCTAGAGTACATTCTTGTGGTTAATCTAGTGTCTAGATTGATGAATTCACTCCATTCATTCTGTGGGATTCGTTCAGATATCGTCACCCTCGTCAAATTGTTTTGTTTTTTTTTTTAATTTTCTGTCATTTTGTTTTTTTATTTAAACGTCATTTGGGTGGGCTTTGTACCTGCACAGTCTCGGTGAAGAAGAAGTTCTCCTGGGGCTCTCTAGTCCTCGGTGTACGAGGTCGAAACATTCTTACATATATACAACAATATTTGTTTCTTCATTATTCACGAGGTTTAGTCGTTAAACAATTCTTTTGAGGCGACCTTGTTCTCTCATTTGTCGAGCTCGAGGGCCGCGTATTGTTCCTCGTCTACTTCTGTCATCATGAGGTTGCCATCCGGCAGGAGGAGAACTACTCGTCTGGTCCCACCTGGAGGAAACAATACAATTATTGAAGAAAAATAATATTGGTTAATAATCGGCAGTAGTTTTGGGAGATAAAAGGAAACTCAATGATAACGACGAAACAGATCATGAGAATCACTCACCAGGAGTTGGATCATCGGCCTGAACGACCTGAGCAACGACCTGAGCCTGTCCATCGGGATCCTCGGTGTTCTGTGTCCCACTGCCGTCCATAATCGACATGACCACCTGGTTCTCGCCAGCGGCCTCCTCACCCTCCTTAACATAGAACTGTGATCCCAGGTTAACTTGATCGGGAATCAGCTGTGCAACAGCCTCAGCAACAGCATGATCAAGAGTGAGCACCGAGCCATCCTCTCCCTGCTGATCAGTCGTGACGTAGACACACTGTTGTTCTCCATCAGCCCCACGAGTCACCAGCAATGTCTGTCCGTCCTCAGCATGCCCAGCCACCTGATAAACCACTCCATCCTCACCAGTTATGGTGACAAGATTGGAGGGATCCTCGACCCTCCTCTCCTCTTCCTTGATATCAGGAGTAATTTCCCCGGTTGTTGGTGTGGATGCAGAAGTCGTGGCAATGGTGACACCCTCGGGGACAATAGCTTGTGCTGATGCTGTTGTAACTGTTGAGACATTAGAGCTGACAGCAGTGGTGACAGTGTCATCGAGACAAGGCAGATCATTGCCAGCAACACCAACCCCAGTGAGACTGATGCCAGCCTCCCCTTGGACAATGGTACCAGTTGTTCCACCAGGGCTCATCTCCACCCTCATAACGCCCCCAGATTCGCTCAGTGACTCCAGAGTAGGCAGAATGAGCTCAGTCGTTGTTGGTGGCTCAGTGACGCCGACACTTCCAGCATCAGTAGCTGTGACACTGGCACTAGTGACAGGAGTGACGACAGCCTGGAGTCCAGCAGCTGTGGTGAGACTGACGGGTTCAGGCTCGGGTGCTTCACCAGTGTCCATGGGCTCACCATCGGGTCCAATGATTCTGCCAGTGAGTGGACAGAGGGTGAAGGGTCGGGGACTCTCGGGCTCCACCTGATGGGTGCTCTCAGCTTCTGGAGCTGGGGCGGGTGCCTCGTGCTCCTCGGAGCTTTCCTCAGAGCCGACTTCTTGGAACTCCATGTGCAGCCCATCGCCCTCGACTATTTTAGTTTCCTTGGGTTTCACCGAGGCCTGCGGTGTCACTGGGGCCTTACCCCGAGCTCTTGGAATCTGCTTGTTCTGTGATGTGACGAGAGTGGTTCTACCCGGGGCCTTGACTCCACCAACGACTCCAGCGGCCTCTTGAGCTTTTCGTTTCGCCATTAGTAGTTTTTGCTGAGGGGACAGGAGACTCTGGGCGGCCTTTACAGGTGGTTTTGGTGGGGCTTTTGGAGAATGGGGGACTGAGGGAAGGGTCTTTACTACTGGACCCGATTGGGATGTGACGACTGTATATTTTGTCCGGATCTGGGGTATCTGAGGAGACGATGCGGCTGGGATTATTCGTTTTGTGAGGGTTTGACGGGGCTGGATCTGCGGTGAGGCTTTCGGTGCTGGGGCACGTACTGGGGAGCGAATTGCAGCGACACCGAGGACACTCGTGGGAGTTGCCTGGCGGATTGTGGGCCTTGGGAGGAGAGGACGAGAGTCCGGGGTCTTCAGGGGCTGCGGCGATTGAATAGCCGGGCGGAGTGTCGGGGTAGGAGTTAAACGGGGTTGGATGCCCACCTGTTGCTGGACCGCGGCCACCAGGTGGATTGGTTGGACCTGGGTGGGGTCGGGCTTTGGTTGGATCTTTATAGGCTCGACTTTTGCGGGGAGCGAGGCGCGTGGCTTTGGTGTGATCGGCTTGGAGATCACCTTCATCTGGGTTACAACCTGACTTCCGTCCGGTTTAGACACCACTTTAACAGGAGTGATAGAATTCGCCTGCGAGGCTGAGAGCACCTGCTTCCTGACAACAGTTCCACCCTCACGATTCTGGACCATGAGGACACCCTGGCCACCAGGTGCACCCTTCACCGAGATCTTGCCGGTGGGGCTTGAGTCCAATTTGATGATTCCCTCTTTTCTCGATAACACGTAAACCCCAGAGGACAGATCTCCCATTTGCTTGGGATCGACCTTGACCACTCCTTTTGCATTGGCCACAAGCACTGGAGTCTGGCCGGTTGGCACTTCCGATGTCGTCACAACAGTCTTGTTGGAGCCATTCGACTGAGCATTTGCTCTGTTGAATGCTCTCTGTATGACGTCACTCCTTCCCATGAGTCTCTCCTCCTCGGATTCGCCAGTCCAGTCGTCATCACTCGCAGTTTCGACTTTCGGTCGTTTAGTAGCTGTCGTGTCCTCAGAGTCGGAATCCGTTGATTCAATTCGCCGTTTGCCGAGGAGATCGCTCTCCTCGTCCTTCATGGATCCACACCACTGCTTCACCTGATCCATTGCCTTGGACTTGCTCGATCTCATAGGCCGGACAGTTTGTGCAGCAGTGCTGGGTCCGGGTTTGCTGACCTCAGGCTTGATAAGTGTCTTCTGAATGACTGGCCTTGCCACCATCTTCGTTACTGTTCCCTGCTGCTGCTGTTGCTGTAGCTGGAGCTGCTGTTGGGCCTTCAGCTCCTTGAGTTCCTTCTGCTTCGCCAGATTTCTCTCAAACTCATCCAGGAGGTATTTACAAGTGTTGACAACTTCGGCAGACTCCCACGAGTTGTGTTCACTGGTGTAGCCCTCCCACTTGAGCAGAAACTCGGCGCACTTTTTCTTTGTGTTGTACCTCTTGGCCATGATCTTCTCGACAGCGAACTCCTCCTGATTCTCCTCCTCCTCCTCTCCTGGTGACTTTCCGGGCTTTGTCTTGGGTTTGACGAAAGTCTTGGGACGAACCTGGGGAGCCTTCTTCTCCAGCAATGACGACTGCTGCTGTGGCTGCTGGCTCTCTGGCTTTGCTGGATCCATCTTCTGCGTCTTCTTGGCGTCATTGTCCTCGGGCTGGCCATTTCGAATGACCTTTCTCACGACGACTGTCGACTTAACTCCATCTGTCGTGTGAGCCTGGCGTGGGGCCTCCTGCATTTTGGCATTACTTATTCTCGTGAAATTCTGAATTGTCTTGCCAGCTGTCACCCAGGACTCTCTGATATTAGTCTCCATCTTGCACCACTTCTGGTAGAGCTTCCAGGAGTTTGAGGAGTCCTTGTCTGAGCCCTCCTGCTGGATCTGGGAGTCCTTCCATAGGAGAAATGCCCACACTTGGGCCTTCTGTTCGTTGTTACCATTGTCACGAAAGTGGGAGGTCTTGGAGCAGGCACCCTCCTTGGTGCGGTGCTCCTGGAACTGCTCGATGAAGTGGAACACTGAGTGACATTGGCCGCACACCAGCACATCCAGGCGACCCATCTCCTCTTGAGCAGCTGGAATGATTATCAGGAAGTGAATTGTTGTGGAGATGGTGTTTTGGTCTTGGTGAGCACGTTTTCATTCTTAGATCAAATCCATTTTTGTTGCTCTAGTTTGGGAGACGTTAATGGTGTCTGGAGATTCTGGGGGAATTTCAAGGCTAACTTGTCCTTGTGGAATTATTGACTTTAATTTTTATAACATGAGAACTGATCTATCTATCCTAAATCGTCGAGTCCCTGACGAAAAGGGATTGACCAGACCTGGGTATGAGGGAAGTAAAGAATTCTTAATGCAGAAATTATAAATTTATCAATTCAAGAACAATTATTCCTTAAAAATAAGACCAAATGTGTCTTAATTCCCGAGTAATTATCCTAAAAAATCGGTGGGGCTCATAAATTTTCAGTCTTAGTTTCCCAGAAGCCCCCGGAGCCTCGCTAACCTAGAGACTCCTCAAAAACGTAAAAAAAAATCCCATCCCCCAGAAGCAAAATCCTCATACCTTTGATCACACTAGGATTGTTGTTGATGACCACGGGGCCATCGTCGCCCTCCATCTTGCCCAGTGTCTCCTATCCTCTTTCAGTCACCTCACGAATCCCTGCAACCGAAAATCCCATCAGCACAATCTCCAACACATTTATTCCCATCCCTAGCTCGAGTCCCTCAAAAAAAATCACCCCCAGGCTCTCCACACGATTTCTTTCCCCCCAAAAAACAATCCCAACAAACGAATTCCCCTTCCCCCACAATAACCTCACCAACAATGACCAGAACAAGTTCCCCTTCCCCCAGGAGAGGGTCCCCCCCAAATAACCTCCCGAAAATTTCCAAAAAATCAACGATAACGTACAAAAATGCCGAAGTAATTGCTCAAAACCCCTGCAGACGTGGTTGTAATGCACTGAGAGGGTTAGTATTCAACTCGACGATTTCTTCTGTCAACTACTGATGGACAATAATTCTCGGGCAATGGCATTTTCGATCACTCAATCCAACAGTATTGTCTGCCCCCCCTTGAATTAATAAACTCAACGTTAATTAACTCGTCAACGAAAAGACCGAAAAAAGCCGCCGATGCCTCGCACTCAATCCAAGATGGCACTCACTTCCCACTTCTCTCGGTCTGTGTGCAATTGTCGATCCCCAAACGCAACCCCAGGGCTACGTCGGCTTCACTTCCGCTTTCGAGTTCACAATGGATGCGTTTTTTTTTACTTTCGTTGACGTGGGATTCACTGAGTGACGAGGGCAAGGGGGAGGGGGTGAGGTAATACCGGAGGGTTTTGGGATTTTTTTGCGGAATCGGTGGAAAGTATCCAGGGGCTCTCGAGGGGTTTGTGAGTCCAGTGGGAGCTCTCGTGGCGTATTATTTTTTTCCCGGGTATCCTCCCGTGCAAATTTCCCGACGGGGACGCAAACTGAACACGACGCCGCAGCGTCGGGGCGATACTAGCGTCACCTGGTGGCAGAGTCCGGTATTTTGGGGTATGGCGATTTTTTTGGCGGGAATCGGCGGCTACGGGTGGGGCGTGCAGGCTGGGGGACATTGTTTTTGGCAGAAAATGTGGGAAAAAAAGTCTCTGGAGGGGAAAAAACACTCAAAAAGGGGCCTGAACAGGATCACGAGCTCTCTGTGTCCAAATTCTCCCAGAGAAAGCAAGAGAATCCATCTACACTGATGGAGACGATGCCAGAACGTGTGGTTAGGTGTGATTATTATTTTCTGTTGTACGTAATTTATTTAACAATGAATACTTTCTGACTCCCTCGAGGACCTCGGCAGATGGTTTGGCCCTCAGGGAAACCAGCAACTGCTTTTATCCATGATAGTAATAATATTTGCAATAAAGCCAGTTAACTCGGCACCTGGAGCTGGCCCTCTGGGTTGTCAAATAAACCAACAAAAATATTCTGTTAAAAAAATTGTATGTCATACGTAATACTTTTTATTACTAGGCAGCCTTTGGACATCAATCGATATGAGTCTTACCCTACAACGTAATAATAATTAAAAAAAAAAACAGTAGGTGCATTTTTGGCATCCGTAGATCATACATTTGCATTATTCGTCATAAAAAAAAAACGATACAAATTTAGAAATCATCGCTAGTTGTACATTCGTCAGTAATTAACTTAATAATGAATTACAATTTTTCTTGCAGAGTTCGGTGGCAGATGACTCACGAAGAACAGTGATTAGTTTTTTGTTGTCTTCGAGAACTGGTGAGCTGGCGATTGGAGGTGATCAGATGGAGGACTGGATCTCTTCGATGACGGCGATGAGGTTGTCGAGACCAAAGAGGAATCCCTCCTCGTGGTTACCCTGCTCCCAGGCGATTCGGTGAGTCAGTCGTTTACCTTCAGGCACTTCATAAGTCTTGGCGAAATCTATGAGCCAGACGCCGACTTTTTTCTCGTCGTAGATCATAAAAATACTGCTGCCTATAACCTGTTGATGAAGCACAATGACAATTATTGTCAGGGGGGAGGGATTTTTCTAGGTTAAACATATTATTCTTATTGAGACCGCTGGAGCTCTGAATTCCAAGCCTCAAGACGTTTGGGGCTTGAGAGTCTTCAATTAAAATGACAACTGCATCGCAAATGCATCAAATTAAATTGTAGCTATCACATCTAGAGCGTTTTGGGGAGGATGGAGTGACCTTAGAGGTTATGTTAATTGCTTTGCGAGGTAATTTATTTGTGGGAAAAGCGATCAACAATTACAACTTATTCTCACTTCCACTGAAAAATCTTTGAACCAACCTCATGAGTCTGGAAGTACGTGGAAGCTTCGACCTTCGCCCTGAGATCCCTGAGTTTCTCCAGTAGCATCTCGTAGATGTGTGGGCTGCTCTTGAGGAAGATCCTCATAGTGTCCACAACGTCTTTATGACACTTGACAGTCTTGAGATTGGTGATTGGTGGTCCTCCAGGTAATTTCATTGCCTCCAGCCTGAATCCATGGCTGCAGGTCGAGCTCTGCTGCTCCCTGAACTGCATATACCTCAGCTTCGTGACAGCTTTATTTCTGTGCTCTTCAATTGTCGGAGCACTTGGATCCACTGTTATCATTTTCTCGTACAAATCATTTCTCAATGTTGTCTTACAGACCTCGGATTCTGAAAAAGTTCTCGTTCCCATCTTGATGTCCATGACGTGAGGATCATTGAATCCAAAGAGCAAATCCTGGAGTTCAATGAAACTGTCCCCCTTGTACTCGACCTCTCGGTAGTACCTGGGGACGCAGTTGCTCATTTGGTCGTCCTTGGAGAGGATCTCGTAGACATTTCTCTCGGTATTTTCGCTTCCACCTGCTCGACGCTTCCACACAGTACCTGGACCCGCCGGGGCAAAGCCGTCCGGATGACCTGAGAGCTGGAACCAGGACTTCAGGCGATTCTTCAGGAGAATATCACTCGCTGGGGCGGTCAGGTCTAGAGCGTTCTGAAGGGAATTCCAGGAGTTTAGGGGGCTAAATCGTTTTGGTTTGTCAATTTATTTCGGCGATGTCTCCACTTACCAGGGCGAGAAACTTCAGTGACAAGTCCTGCTCGAGTGTTGCTGTGTCTGATAGAGAACGTGGAAAGAGCTCGATCTTGTTGGCATGGGAATTAGAAAGTTGATTAGAGGAGCTTGGCGTTGTATTACTGACAATCGGCGTGAGATCATTTTTCTTCCACTGGCGAAATATATTAATCGCTGAGTATGTGCCAGCCCCATCCTTGCTCGCCTCCTTTCGTTCCTGTTTCGTTGGCGATGGCTCATTCTGCTTCACCCTCTCTTGGCCTCGTTGGCTCTTATTTGGCTGGAATTGGAGGACAATTCATTAGATCATTTTGAGTATGTTAGGTTCAATTAAAAACTGGCAAATGGAGTTTTAATTCCTCGGTTCATATTTTTATCGGCTTCTGCTGATTTCCTGAGCCCTTTGACTCACAATTAAACAAACATTTTCTTTTCGGTTGAGGACCAGATGGTCGGGAGGATTGGATGAGCTGTAGCTCCAAATAAAAGACGAGAAATCGTTTTCGACACTTGGAGCTGAGGCAATAATTCCCAGGGCGAAATTACCCTAAAATCCTCTCGCGGTCTAATGATTCTTGAGGACAATTCCACCTGGGGATCATCCAACCCTTGACTAGATATCTTTGACCCCCTCAGTATCAGGCAAATTTTTGCGGAGTAAATAGCAACAGTTGAAGTTAAAAAATCACTCGATTTAATTCTCCCTCCAGGGACATCCACTCGAAGGAGGACTTCAAAACGCCGATCACTTCCGCTCGAGCATTCCAGAAGGACGCACTTCCTCATTGCGATCAAGTTTGAAAATCGGATAGAGTCGGGCCAGTAAAAAGTCCCAGAATTAATGACTAAATCCGCTGAATAATTAACTCCCGGGCCAAGTCTCCATTTCTTTTCTCTCTCTTTCTAAATTGTTTCCTCATCGCGACATAAATAACGGGGAGGTTATGGCGTGCGAAGATTAACGATCATCAGTGAGGATGCCGAGAAGGATGGAATAAATGAGAGACCCCAAAAACTCGTTTTGCAACAACATTACACGCGTTGTCAGTCCAATTGACTGTCTGATAATCCTCGAGTTTCATTTACGTCAGTGCGATTAATCTTAAATGCGCGGCTGTCACTCTCCCTCTGCTCCCCACCTCACCATCTTTTTTCTTTTATCTAGAGCATATTTAGACGGCGGATAAGGGTCTGAACTGGTATTGGCTGAGTTGGTTGTAGTTTCGAGGTAATTTAAGAGCGTAAAAGTCGCGCTAGTTGTTTTAATTCTCAATATTCAATTAGAATCTATACCATCTGTCTCGGATGTCTGTTGAACGATTTATTAAGCAATGTTTTAAATTTCCTTAGGAGCGGGCATTCCTAGAAATGAGAATTAGAAGTTTGGACAGGGGACCCCATTCCCAATTGACCCTTGAAATAGTCTAAGTCGGGGGTCAACCGGTCCCGAGGTTTGCGGAGGAGAATAAATTTTTTTAAGGCTTGAGGACCCCTGAAGGGGAGGCTCAACCTCCCCCAAGGTTCGGGGCCAAGGGTTCCAGTCCTCCCTAAAAAATTTCAATCTATTCTCTTCTTATTTCCCAGGCACTCATTCTCGCATGGAAAATTTCCAATCCACTGAGAACATGTCAATTACCGAAATCATTAAACTTGCCGCGACACTAAACGAAATGGCCTCTTCATCTTCGCACATTTATTTAACAAACGCTAATTATCTTCGCGTGTACCCATTAATTTCCACAAATCAACAATTGCCGGACACCCACGTACTGGCATACATGCACGAGGATCAACCTACATTCCACGAGAAGACCGTTAGCATTCTTCAAAGTAGCTCAAACTAAACGTGACCGGAATAACTGAATAAAAAATCCAGAAAATCGTATAAAAAGTGGAGCTCCAAGAAAATCCGCGAAAATCGACTCATGTTCCCTACAAAAAAAAAACCCAATTCTTCAGAAAAAAAAATTCTCGTGGGCGTTAAAAAAATTGTCAAGACTCCAAATTGGGCGTATTTATTTCAATCAATTATTTACTTTAATTGCATTTCCAGTCTCGGGGGCAATTAATTTTCCTCCCATTTTTTTTTCGCCTGGGGAATGGCAAAAAAAGAAGTGAGAGTTCAACACACGAACTGATATTCAATCACTTTGTACTGTCACTTTTAGGGAAATTAATTCGTAGACGTTGTCATGAGTATTGATAGCCGAAAATGGATATCAATTCAGGCGACACAGCCGAAGAGCTCGAAACCCTATTGAAATGTTCCCGGAACAAGCTTTATATTAATTCTCGTCTGATCCCCACGCGAGCGCTTCGTAACGTCGACCGGAACGCGTCGCGGCCTATTGAGACCCCGCGGTTGCCGGATTTACTCTCCACTCCCCGGAGGCGCCCAGTGAATTTCTGGCAACGCCGCGGGGTGGACTATCAATTCTCCGCGGAGAAAGTACTTTTCGGCTCCGCTGGAAATAATTTCCGTCAGCAGCTGTAGAATTTATACTCTCCCAACTCCTCCCACTTTTTAACGAACTTTTACATTTTTTTCGTCAGCAAATAATAAATAATTCTAATCTCCTCCGCTGACCGCGAGCCGCGGAAATATTTTTTGCTGACGCGTCGAAAAATTGTGGACTCTCGAAGGGAATTTATTCCAAGTCTTCACTAGGCGTCAATTTCGGTTCAACCCCCGGTTTCTGTCAATTTTTTTCCACCTCTGCCAATTGATAAAAAATCAAATAATGAAATACTTTCTGACTATTTAATTACAAATATTAATCCTCACTCACAATTATCATTTCATGATTTTTAATCTTTCACAAATGAACTAATTTTTGACTTCCCCAAACGGCCAATTCGTCGAGCCCCTAATTAATTAATTATCTCATCCCTCGAATTTGAACTTCCGCAATGGCTCATTGAAGTGCGTTTGATCCACTTTAACCACGAAAAAAAAAATTAGTCACGCGTCTAACGACTGAGACTGGCTCTCCGGCGATCATTTGCGTTCCAAGAAATCCGTATTACCGCAATTGAATAAAATAAAAAAAAATATATCCAACTGTTTAACGAAAATTCAGATTATAAGAATTAATCACCTTATTATTTGGCCAAAATTTTTCGCTTCTACTGTTATTAAATCGACTCATTACAGTTTTACTTATCACCAGATAATTTTTCGGACGCTATTGGGGGCTTAAATTGGAGCTGCTGTACTGAATTGTTCGAAACTTGATATCGATTTGTCCGTGACAAACGAATGAGTCTCCTACCTTATTATAATGTGTCTGGAGTAATTTTTCGTACTGCTCGACAGCTCTGAGGCACATTCTAGTGGTAAAAGCCTCGATTCTAGGGGGAACTGAGGCATGACAGACACTGCTTGACATTTTTGTCAATGATTTTCCTTTTCAAAACACCCAGGGCAGGTGAATAAACCCTGTTTTCACTCACTGACAACTGTACACTAGTCGATTACAGCGACAAACGTTAGAGAGTGGGAGTTTGGGCGGGGTGGGATGGACGGGAGGGAGGGAGTATTCGCCGGCTAGTGGCCAGAGGCAACTGAATTGGAAAGAGTGTGTCAACGTCATTTTATCGGCTGCAAAACCTCTCCCACTCATTCCAATCGTGGGAACTGCTCTGGGACATACGTATAAGTTGGCGCTTCGGAAATTAATGATGATTTTTTGGATATTTGGGGGGAAATTAATGATAAAAATCATTACTGTACCTACGTCAATAGCCACTGAGACCATGTGCCCGTCTTAATGAGGATTTTAAGCCCTCCTAGGCCTATTTTACGACCTTTCTCTGACGTAAACGCCGGAAATCAATTATTTTCACATTTCCAATCTCTGGGTTTTTTTTTGGAGTCATCTGGGGCTTATCTCGTTGGCATTCACTATTTTTGGGCAGTAATTTCATTCGAAGTTCATCAGTGATTAATTGAGGGGAGATGGAAAACTGGGAAGAGCCGCCGAGAGCGTCGGGCGGAGAACTACTGAAGCAATCTGAGCTCAGGGATTTGGCTTAGGAGAGGCTGGCCTGGTAAAACAGACCGATTATTTTTCGCTGAGGAAGAATCAATTGAAATTAATGGTATTTTTGGATTTTTCTATTGAATTGGGTTTGGAGAAATTGTTGGAATTAATTGGGAGAAATTGGGGATATAATCTGGAAGCGATCTCGATCGATTACTTTCCCAGAGAAGCTGTTGGGGCAGAAGTTCTGGAAGTCAGGCTTTCATCGGGCCCAACATACTGACCACTTGGTCAGGATAGGCAACAGGTTCTGCTGTCTGTGGAAAAGCTCAGGCGATTGACGCGGAAATCGCGAAATTAATCCGCTGCCCGGGACTGGGTGGACTAAAGCTCAGAACCTAGACACTAAGGGGAACTAGGTCGGCCTGGGAAAAGGTCATTGAACTGGATTTCGTAGGCTAATTGGGCGTAATTGGTTTGGGCAGATGCGAGTTAGTCGTGTGGAGAATTCAAGTCTCCCCCGGTCTAATGACGATTGGGGGACAGATAATATTTGAGATTTTTTTTGGAGTTATAGGCCGACGAAAATAATTTATTGGTGAAAATTGTACCGATGATATCGGAAATCAACCGACCATTCTCAGACGCGATAAGGTATTAATTATCCATCTGTTGAATGGGCTTCATCAAATTTGGGATTATCTAATTGAGCTCTCGGGCATTGGTAATATTTTTTAATATTTATTCAAAATCTGTCATTAGGCGTGGGGAATTTTTAATCAATCATGATCTCATCGGTTGACCTCACTATTGCTATCAGAAAAAAATCGGTTATATAGTTAATATTGATATATTATAGTAGTAATGATAATACGTAACTCCGGAAAAATATAATCAAATTCAATTAATGGGAATATTTTTAATTAAAAAAAATATGCAGAGTGCATTGTGCCATTTTCTAAGACTCGGTTTGCTCGTGCCTTCTTATAGCAAAATAATCTCTGAAATTCATTATTTCTACAAATTTTAACATGGGAAAATAATCCCGTCAGTGAGACGCAAAATATTTCCCATTCAATCTCTGAATCATTCGGAAATGGAATAACTCGGATGAATCGTTCAATTTCTACGACAGTATTAGTAATTCGGCATAAAATACTGTACATCGTACGTCAGACGAATATTTATTTTCTCATTACTATTTTTAATGAGTTTGTTATTCACGAAAGAGGAAATTATGCGATAAATGTCGCTCTTTGAATTTTGAAAAATTTAATTTTTTCTTTTCTGATACGAAAGAGGCCCTCGAGGTGTGAAAAACATATTTGGTTTTTTTAATTTATTCATCCTCCGATTTTTCGGTCTTCTTCAATGGTTCTTTTGATTTATTGACTTTTAACGAGAATTTCGAAAATAATTATGAAAGTTCGGTTGCCTCGGGGGCAAGTGATAGTGAGGCCTATTGGACGGCTAATGATAATCTAATGAAGGGTAATGTCAGCCAGAAATATTCGGAAATTTTTCAATCATATTTAATTTTCTAGTGAAGCGCAGATGTCGAATCTGTGGGCAAAAAATATAGAGCGCACGTGGACATTGAGCGCGAGCGAAGTGAGCGGAGAGGAGGGAGGGGGGGCGTGGCTCCGCGCGGTCCGAGAGCGAAACGAGCGAGACGCGGAGACCGCCAACATTTCTATTAAGCCAGGCTTTTGTCCTCTCCCCGGTCAATTATTTTTCAACTGTTTATAACTTAATGTGCGAACTAGATAGCGTAAAATGAGGTCCGACTGCCGGAGGGCAAGTGACGCGTAGCGACTGCCGGAGGGCTTGGACTGACGTCAGTCAGGATGACTGGATATTTTTGGATAAAGAGATGATGAAATCGGGTTAATTATAGCGATCATTATTAAACTTCAATAATCGGGGAATACCAGAACTTGAGTTAATCGTTTTGTTCGTTCTCCTGACAACCCCGAATGTTATCGCATTTGAAACGTCAATGCGAGAAAGATAAGCACAGGATTAATTTTATTTTTTTGGAGAAGAAAAATATTCTGTGAGGATGAATTTATTTTAAAATTCGCAATGAGAGAACAACTTATTCTATCGAGGGGCGGAGCGAAGTGAGCGGAGCTCCCACGGGATTGGCCGGCCGTGCGAGCGAGCCGAGCGAGGGGCGGAGCCCCCCCAGGACTGCAAGCGGCGTACTCCCGCAGTAACGAAACGCAATATAAAACTCTTCAGTTATCTCCTTAACGGCTGCATTTCATAAAAAATGTCAGAAGATCTTTTCGATTCAGAATCAACTCCTCTCCAAAAAAGGTCTAGCAACATTTTCCGCTAAAATCTCTCATTCTCAAGATAAATAAACAATTGACAAACTCGGGTTTGAAAACACTCGAGAAACCGGAGATTACGTTCGATGGGAGAACCGACTCCATAATCCTCAGGAGAGAAAAACAAAATCAGGAGAAAAAAAATTACATCTTATCATTGTATCGGAGCCATTTGTTTACCGAACATTTCTAGTGAATTATGGAGTCTCGTCGCTTCATGCATTTACTTTGGCAATTTTCTGTTATTTATAGCCACGCACTGGATGTGCGACAGGAAGGCGCGAGTAGCTTCGTTATCGTTGTACGTACGTCAAACGGATGTTACGACAATCCAATTCCCGAGATAAAATGCGAATGATAGGGCAAGCCCCAAAATGAATTAAATCAAAACATCAATCGATGTAATTAGACGAGGAAGTGAATTTATTTAGTGGCTCATAGGCGAATTAATTGGGGAAAAGCGAGTCTTTCATCGGTCGTTATTCGCTGAATCGAGGGCCAAGGACTGGTAAAAATATCAGACGCCCTGACCCTGTGAATTGCTAATTTTCTTTTTTCATTTTCTACGACGATTTCTATTTTCGTAATTAGACACCCATTGAGTGGCAATACCTGCGTCACTCGCTTCGCTGCACAACTTGAATTGTAAACTTCCCTTTTGCAACTCTAATTTTGATCGGGAGTGATTTGAAATAGAATGAAACGTGAGGATATCATGCTCTCGGAATATTGTCAGCATGCGCGAGTGAATTGAGGTTATAAATATATCTGAGATATATTATAATGGACTTTAAAATGAAGACAGCAAAAATTTTCACCGCTCGGGAGTTTAAAAAAAAATACCGTATGAATTTTAAAAGCACACTCCAACTGACTCTTCACTCTCCAGACATTCTCCCGAATTTTCCGGAGGCTTGCGGGCAAAAGAAAAATCAATGCAATAATTATTAAATTATTACGACGACTGCTGAAGTAGTCGACAGTAATCAACAATTTTTTTGTCACCGAACGCTGGGGGATTGAGGGGGGAAAAAAATTATTTTAAATAATTCTCTGCCGAGGGCTGGCGGCCACCTTAACCTGGAAGAGGAATCGCAAGCGGTCGAGTCTCGCCCTCGGCCATAAATCGTAGGCGCGCGGTGCGCGCGTCGCCAGACCGCGCACATGACAGACGAAGAAAAAAAAAATAAATACACAACGGGGTTGACAGATACGAGGGGAAGAAAGTGCCGGTGTCTATTGACAATTCAGACAACGGTCACGACGTGTGAAAATCCGAGTAAACCCGTCGCCCATGGAATTTCATTAACTACTTAAACGACGCGTGCGACAATTTGTAGTAAACAATGGTAGAATGCGCAACGAGGAGTAGCGGATTTTCCTTAAGGATTTTCCAGGCCCACCCAGATAGCAATTACAATGAATCGCGAGGAAATAAAGAAATGAGAGAGGAAACATGAGGCGAAACTGAGAAACTGCGGCGGAGGGGGGGGGGGAATGAAATACGAGAGTCTTTCAATGTCAACGAGAATGAGAACATGATCAGGAGATTTTGTTTGGAGGAATTTCGCGAAAACTTGGGAATTAGAAATTTTCATTTCGCTGTGGAGTAATGAAGTGGAAGAGATCCTTCACGAGATCCTGGGGTCGCGTGAGCGAGTGAGAAAATGGGGAAAATTTGGTTTTAAAGGGAAATTCGCGAGCAAATTCTCGCCGATTTCTAGTGGGGTCTATTAGTTCCTGGAGGGCTATCCAATGGACTAAATCAACGGGTCTAGGAATGGTCAACATTTTTTTTTGGGTTTTTTTTTATTAACAAAAATTAAATCATAGGGGGAGATTAAATAGGGAGGCTCAATTATACTGATAGCTAGGAATAATTTCTGGTGAAGCCGGTGCCTATTACGCACCCCAAATTCTAATCAATATCGCAATTAGAGACAGACTCGCCTGATAACAGATCACGTCATCGATGAATAAGTGCCGAATCATTACGGAATGTCAAAAACGTGGCTTCTTTGATTAATAGAAGTAATAAAGAACGTAATTAGATAAGACATTCTTTTCGCCTCTTTATCAGTTTTGGTGAATTGCCCAAATGGTCAGGGGACTTTAACTGAAAAAATTGGAAATTGCCATATTTTACAATTTTTTAATTTATAAATTAATAAAATAGTTGATAATGGGAAATTGTAACTGACTACTGAGTAAATAATTCTGAGTTTCATGCGAGGATTTTCGAGGCATTAAATAATGTTTGGTAATCCTAAGTGAATTATTCATTGCTGCAATAATTAATCATTTGAAAATTTAATCGAGGATCGGTTTAATTATTGAAAAATATAATTAGTGAATTAGTTAATAGTTGGGTGGCCTCGCGGATTAACTAAACAAGTAATTCGGAGGGTTTTTAAATTTTAGAACGTCGAGGGGAGGAGAAATCGTCAATCGAGGGGGAGTAATCAGATTTTTTTGATTTCATCGGGGGTAGATGACGGCAGGTTCAGACCTCGGGAGGTTCGAGGGTCACCGGATTTGGCGAGGGTCAGTTGGTCACAAGGGTCAATACACAGGCAGGTAGAGTAGGCCGAAGGCTGAAAAAAAACCGTAAATTTCTGACTAAAAGTCGCGAATCCGACTAAGAGAGACGCTAAAAATTTTTCAATTGAAAAAAAAAATTTCAAAAAATCGGGTGAATTGGCGATTTTAAATTACAAAAAAAGAATGGCAAAATTCAGTGCAATTTTCGCGTGAAAAAATATGAAAATGAAGAAGGAGCTCGCGCGAATTGATTCGTTAATTTATCAAGGCGCGCCTTGAGAACTCATTACCCATTCCGAATATTTTTTCCTCACATCCTGTAAACTTGTGTAGATAAATAGGTCTTGGGCGATAATTTAATAACCGCGGGTCCCTCGCAGGCGGCGAGTCCGAGGATCCCTGACCACCTCATGCCCCCGAAAACTTCCGAAATAATGGGGATCATTGGAAAAAAAATGAGAGTGTGTGGGCAAGAGAGAGAGAGAGAGAGAGGGAGAGCAAGAGAGAGTGAGAGAGGGGGAGGTGAGGCCTCTGAGGCCATTAAGAGTCGTTTGTCTCCACTACGGGTGAACGGGGGAGCCGGTTGGTATGCGTGGATACCAAGCTCCGGAGGTCAGCATTGACGCAAATCCATCCGATACCACGTGATCAAAAACTGAACGGGCGGACAAACGGGCCCAAGCCGATACCCAATCGGCACTCGTGTATTCATTGAATTGAGGATAAATCCAGTGGATCGATGGGTTGTGGTCCGTAGGAGAACGATCGAGAAGTTTTAATCAATGGAAAATCGATGGATCATTGGCGGGTTAGCATTAATTCCCATAGAACAAATACTTCTCTCAATTTTTCAACGATATCTCACAAATAGCGAGAGCTACCAAAATTTTGGTAAAGAGCGTTCTTGAAGAGGATAACGAGAGCTACAAAAAATGTTCCCACGAATATTTTCCTATTTCCATTGTTGTCCGAGATTTTTAACAAACAACTAATCCTCGCTCAGTTCAATGTTCTCAGCTCTCCATTGGGTGTCTTCATTTTGCGCACTTCCGGTTTGATAATTCTGGTCAAAAATTATTTTAAACTCTCCGAGAATATCCCGCATTTTCTACTTCATGTCAACGCTCCTCTGTATTTCTCAAAATTAAACGATCTGCTGAAAATTTCCTCTCGAGCTTTTTTGAAGATGGTAAAAGGAGCTGGAAAAAAAGTTCCCGACGAAAAGGCCGAGTGAAAAATAATAATTAGATTATTACGATGACTTACATTTCTGTAGCGCATCAAATCCTCGACTTCCTCCTTCCTCGGTACGCCTGAATCATCCAGTTTGCGACAGTTCTCGATTGTTGGGCTATCCTTCTATCCCCATTGAGCTCATCACAACTGGCCCATGATGGGATAACGATGGAAAAAAAAATACTATTGCCGTTTGAATTGTTGACAAAAGGTAATACGTGCTTGCGAGGATGCACTTGAACCGACTGCGGCTTCATTAAAAACAAAACCCAGTGAAATACCAACTACGACTCATCGCGGCCTCTTTCCTCCACCTTCTACACTTCGAGATGAATAATTGCAGGCGTCCGAGCCCATTCCCTCGGTCTATTCCATTCTTTGGGATGGTTGTCAGTATTTATTATTATTTTTTTTGCCCCCTCCCCCCTGAATTCCATGCTTTCGTTGTGAAAGCGTAGCATCTGGGTAAACTCGATGGTTTGTTGTGGCATCTGTGTCGACTCGGCTGTTTTTTTTTATATATTTTTTTTCCAATCGGTCTTTTGCGTCAGAGCCGAGCCGTTCTCGTTTCCTCGGGGAGAGTCCTCCGAGGCGGTTGCGTAAAAAATGAGGATAATTGGGATTGAGTCAATAATTGCGGACACTTGAAGATGCAAATCAATCTCGCGGGGGATTGGTTAATTTTTTTTTAGGTTTAGGGGGTCGAGGAGACCCTCGGCCTACGCCAGAGACATTAATAATTAAATTGTGGCAATGAGCTTGAGACAATATCGATCAGAATTTACCAATATCACGGAAAATTGGGGGAAAAATTCCCTCTTTTTTGAGAAATCCGGTGACACTTTCTGAAGACTATTTGAGAAGGTTAAATAACTTTAATCAATGTTCAAAGATGCGAGGTGGACAACTGGGAAGGCCGCCGTTTTGGTTGAGTAGCCTGCGCCACCGGAAGATGGCGGCGGACCCACTTCGCATTTTCAAACGGCTTTTAAAATTATTTACCCTCTCCAGTTGACTTCGAAACCACTGAAAACGGTCTCCAAAAAAGTGAACAAATTTTTTGGCGTGAGGAGTCGTGGCACTCGAGTATTTTTCTCTTGGCCCTCGCAGGTCTTCTAATGTTCAACTGGTCACGAATTGTCAATTTCCTTGACAACTGAATTCTTGCCGATCCGATCAGTTCAATTCTTCATCACAAGTAACGAGCACTCGAAGAACCGAATGACTCCGTTGAATTGAGAAATTCTCCTGCTTATCTAATCGGAACAGTAGCACCCCCACTGGCCTCTACCTTATCACTTCATCGTAATGCACACAAGTCTCTCATTTATCCATAGAAAAAACTTCTGAATTTATCCGTCCTCAACGGAAAAAAAAATCATCGCGTATTTGTCTCACGTGGAGTTGATGTGCTGAACGTTGTCGCATGATTCCAATTAATGAATAGCAATCGATCGGTCACCGATAGCGATCAATCGCGGGCGCGTCATCAACGGATATTTAATTATGGAAGTGTTGAAACGTAACAGAGAGAGTCGATGGCGTAAGGCTGGCTTTCAAAAGGAAATCATGGGAATTCCGTAAATTAGACGAATTATCATCTGGCATTTTACACTAAAGTCCATTGTTGATGAATAATTGAGTAGTGGATTAATAACAATTCTCGAATATCTGCCTGTAATTTTTTTAAAAGCATTCCTCGTGAAATTTCATTCCCTCTGGAAGGAAGAAATGTCAGTTTTTAAGCGAACCGAGGGGGCACTTTTTTTTGACGTTTTGGCTATTGAATAGTCACAAAGAAGAAATTGTGGTCCGATCAATTGAGTTTATTCGTTTTCCATTGCGGCAAACTCGATCAAAGAACAGAAAGTTAATTCAGGTTTATTGGGGACGGGGAGGAGGGTGAATCGATTGAGTTTGAATATTGAAATGAGGTCACCCTGGAGGAAGATCCGTCAATGTTTGGAAAGAAAAAATAACCCGTCCGCGGCGCGTCCTTCAGTTGCACGTTCACCTCATCCCCCCCTGTGCATACTCTATTTACCCGGTGGATGTTCTCCTGCCCTCAGGAGGAAATAACGTCCGTCAAACTTGAAATTAACAGATAATTAATATGCTGCGCGTTAGAAGCTGAAGTACCTTCGGCCACTGTCGCAAACTTGATCAATGTATATTGAAATTACTGGCTCCTCTCGATGGTTATTTTGCCTCGGGAAATACTGGCATTTGTCAGTCCCAATTGTCGATTAAAAATCGGTTTATTGAGAATTTACCACCGCGTGGAAAGTGAGGAAGGGGTTCCTTAAAATGGCAATTGAAGAAATTTTTGGTCCCTTCGGGGGTAGGAAAAAGGGAATTTATTTTCATTGAAAATTCTCACTGTTGAGGTACCATCGGCCATTGTATGATGCTGCTCGATCTACTATGGCTGAAAGGACGTAAACAGATTCTAATTCGGTATACAAAGGATTTAATCAATTGAATTACCTGCGGTATAATGAACCACTCCATAGAGTCAGTGTTTGGTTTTGTCGAGTATTGATCTTGGCGCTTACATTAGAGCTCTCCTGGATCGTTCGAACTGCGAGCTATTCCCAATTCTGCAACAATATAGGATCGCCATTATGTGGGTCTTCACTTTAAGGAACTAATATATGTAATTCCGTTAACGAAGTTAATTTGCTCGACGCAAGAGAGGATTTAAAATCAATTAAAATGCCAAAACCTGAGTAATTTCATCGTCAGATCGAGGGAGAGGAGAAAATTCTCTTCCGCGGAGAGAATTTTCAAATCTTCTCGAGATAAATCCTCACGAGAATCTCAAAATAATTTTTTTTTCTGAGTCAGAGACTCGAGTAATTTATCCCAATAATAATTACGTTCTTATTATTTTTTTTTTATTTAATTGGGAAGAAAGTATTTTCTTGCGTCGGGTGAAGCTTCCTCGTCAAAGGCAGTCTTCCTCTCGTTGCACGCATGCCACCGAGAATTCTACAATGTACCGCAGTCGCGCTTCTATAGAGCACAGGAGCAGCATAGGCAACCACAGGAAACACATGCCGGTACAGGCGGTTACTCTATTAGCAACATCTCGCTCGCCGAGGCCCTCAGTTGAAAAATTCGTTTCCCCGGGAAATCGAGCTCGCGGACTTTCGCGGACTAGATTCGCCTCTAGTCCGCTCGGCCGCCGGCGTCGGTAAAAAAAATTATTAACAAAATATAATAATAAAATTGTTTAGTTGCCTTTAGAGGTAATGAAAATATTTACCAAGTGTTCTACGGGGCGCGTAAGAATTTTAATATGTCAATTATCGAGTCGAAATTGTACGAGTCTCTTGGATCCTGAGACTACTCTCAGGAATTGGGAAATTGAACTGTTGTCAGGGGAAATTTTTTTTCAACCGAGGGCTATCGGCCCTGTCTACGGAAGGATTTGGGAGATGGAGGGCTGAAATTTCTTGATTGCTGGAAACTAAATTTTCTGTGATATGATTGGTGGGTAAGGGTCGTCTTGCCCTGGAGGATGAGGACAATAGTCCACCTGGAGTGGGGGAGGTTTTTTTTTTTTGGTGACGTTGGGTTCAGGTATACGGTCTGCGGAGCAACGCGTCCGGAATATGTCTGGAAAGGATTAAATCATAAATACTGCAAGCGTGAGAGATGTTGAGGAGAATAAAGTTGTAAATTGTCGAAATTTTTTTATTTTTTCTCGGGGAGTCTAGGCTCTAATCCGGGGGGAAACTACTCACGAAGAATTGAGTGAGGCTATAAAATACTGAAGATTCTAAAGTATGTTTGCAAGATTTTTCCGAAGGAAATTAATTTTATTTAAAAAAAAAAAGCGTTTTCCTCAGGGGATTTTTTCCCAAGGGCATTCCTTTAAAATTTCTTTCATTTTTAATTGAATTGAGATCGTTTACTGATGAGACATTCGACAATTATTTCGTTATTTAAATTATTTAATTAATAGGGAATAGCAAAAAGGGAAGGGGGAAGGTTTTATGTGAAAAAAAAAATCTCTTTCTTTTTAATATCGATTAGAATTTTTGAAAATTATTGTCGGAGGACCGAGGACTCCTCAGGAGGGTCAGGTGAGAGCTGCTAGTTAAGGGTGACTTCGCCTAGGCCTAGGGTCTCTTCTCCCATTGAAAGCAATGGCATACGCCGGGGGAAAATGAATAAAAAATAAATTCAGGAGAGGATAAAGGGAAAATTATGATTTTCGTTTCGGCTGACAATTTTATAACGTACTAACATATCCTCATTCAGTTTTCCTCGGTATGTGAATATGAAACAACCCACGGTATACGTACATAACCCACTCCCTCAGCGTTTCCTCTCTCCTGGTCCTCAAAAGAGGCCAATCCCTTCTCTATACGACTCCGGGTTTCCATTGTGAACTCGACACTATGGCCAGATAAACTAAATGGATGATGACACCCGTGTACGGAGTAGACAGAGTTTCCTTAGTTACAATGGTTAACAATGTTAAAAAATTTTGCCTGATTTTTCCGGTACACTTGGCGTGAAAAAATCCCCCCGCATTTCTCTTTCACAGGAATTTCAAGTTACTTGGGGGGGGGGAGGATTGGATTTTCTTTTTTTTCTCTTTGACATATTCGATTTCACTCCTCACTCAAATTATCATAACTTCCGAGGACATTTTTCGGGTTTGCCAGGAGAGAATTCCCATCGATTTATCGATCCTCGGAGTAATGGTGACTTAATAGGAACAATAGGTGGAAATTTCGTTGACCTAATTTTCAATTGTTTAATTTTTAATTGAAGAAAGTGGAGGCGATTAAAAAATTTCGGATTTTTTGTCGCAATTAATTTTCACTGGAAAATTCTGGAAAAAAAAAGTAATTAAATTGTCTCGTGGGAAAACATTAATAATTACCGAGCAACAAATTCGATAGGATTATATTGTTATTGGTGGGGGACTATCTCGGGCGGGATCAGTTTGAGTTTCCGTTGCGGTTTTCAAATTCATTCGACCATTTCCGGACGAGCGTCTTTCCAATGACCCCATCGATATTTATGGGGGTGAAATTTTATTGGTCATGGTGCTTAGCTAAACAGAACTCCCGCCCAAATGTTTACCCTTCGTGCATCAACGGAGGGCTTCATTATTCTCTATTTGCTAAACACTGCTGTGGGATATGATGATAGACGTAACGGCATACATTATCAATCTAGCGTCAACATTTTCTGTGTATATTATCCCGTATCAATAATTCGTTGTTGATAATATGTAAATCTCATATTAATCATTTATTAAATTCTCCGTCGCCCCCTGCAATTATTTATTGACAGTTATTTCTTTCACATTATAATTAAAATCTGCAGCCAAGTGGATAACGAGTCAAGTGTATTTTTTCTGTCTTTATAAAACGCGGATTATCTCAGTAATCAGTGGTTTTAGGATATAATGTCACAAGACCATTTTTGTTGCAAAATTGATCAGCTACAAAAATGGTCTTGTGACATTATCCCCTAAAACCACTGATTACTGAGATAATGGGGGTTTTGAAAAAATATGAAAAATCCACTCATCTCGTTTTTGACTTCCCTGGATAATTAACTTTGAAATTGTTTAAAAATCGGGCAATTTTTTTAATTCTAAATGTAATGAAATATTCACTCATCTTGTATTGGAAAGATGAAGAAATTCTCTGCATGAGCCGGATTTTTTTTGCCGTGTATTTGTCATATGCAAAGTCCAGGGAACGAATGCAATCACTTTGATTGTGAATAGTTGGAGGAGGGCTAAACGGCTCAAATGTGATAATTGCCAACTGTCCTCGTCTCTGTCTCGCTGTGGGATTGTTGATGAGTGTATCCTCACGTCACGCAGCGTTGGCCAAACCGCTGGCCGAGCTAATTAGATTTTAGTGGTAGTTTCATTTGCCGGGAAATTAGTAGAAATTCGACAAAATAAAATGATTGTGGGCCGTACAGAGGAGATTAATTAAAATAAGAAAAATAAATCAGAAGCTATACACAAAAGAATTATTTATTTCCATAAGACGCAATATTTGTAAAGCAAAGTTTATACAATTCTAAAAAAAGAAAACAAAAAAATGATTTCTCAGAAGAAGAAAATTCAAATAAGCCGTTTTCCGGGACTTATAAAAAGTGTCTTTCGAAAGTTTTTCCGTTCTCGTTGACAAAATATATTAAAGAACACTACACAGCTGGAGTTAAACATCTAGCCCCCTCAGCCACTTCCCTCGCGACTTCATATCCTCTTTAACCCGTTATCCCTCCCCTTGGAGGCGGCCTCCTCCACCTCGCGCTTCGGGAAACTCGTCGAAACAACGGTGGTCGCCAAGGGGGAGCACAAGTTACTTGGTCTTTGGCCACGGCCTAGGGTTTAATGGCCCCTCGAATCGAGTTTGTTCGTCCACCCCCTCCCCCTCCCCCCGCCCCAACCCTTTTCTTTCCCGTCTCTTACGTCTACATCTTCTCAACCTCATTCCACCAAAGTTCTGTCTCTTTCTCTTCATCACTGACTTTTTTACGCTCCTCCTGCCATCTTTCTTTCTTAAAAGCCAGATCCAATTTACTCGTAATCGCGTCACCGTACTCAGCAATGAGGGCGATTAATCTTCCTTCATTTCTCATGCAACTCTTTTGTAAGTTGTCCTGAAAGGACGCAAGATTTTTCTGGGATGAGTGTATTTTTTTTTTTCTTTTTCATTTCACTACTTGTTGATTCTTTTGTCAGTGAGCAATACGATACGGCGTTTATTGGGTGTAAATTGTCAATTAATGTAGGCTGCGCTTGCTTGAGCGTAATTTACGCTTGAGGGGATTTATTTAACGTAGATTTCAAGTATAATTTACGTTTAGGCAGGCGTAATTTACGCTTAGGAGTGCCTAATTACGCTCAGGATAGCGTAAGTTACGCTTAAGAAGACGCAATTACGCTTAGGAGGACGTAATTACCTTCAGGACAGCGTAATTTACGCTTAGGAAGGCACAATTACGTTTAGGAAGACGCAATTACGTTCAGGAAAACGTAATTTACGTTTAGGAAGACGCAATTACGTTTAGGAAGACGTAATTACGTTCAGGAAAACGTAATTTACGCTGAAGGAAAACGTAATTTACTGAAATTTTTACAGTTCCAACTCTAGACGTAAAATACACTTCGAAAGCGTAAATTACGCTGAATTTTTTCTCAGTGCCTACCAATTGACTTGACGATATCTCAATCGATAATTCCGATTAATATTTCAACTGAATATCATCAACAATTGGATATAATTTCCACATGTAACACGCACCACTCCCATACCGTATCAGTTCTCCATACAAAACAAATTGCAAGCTCATTCGACATACAACAGAATTAAACTCGTATGTTGAACCATTTTACTTGGTACCACTTGAAAATGGAAAATTCATTCCAACCTCCGGCGTTTCCCCCCCCCCCCCTCGATTCAACGATATATAGTATATGTTTTTGGCATGTGTGGTCGATTTCAACGTGATTTGGCTACCGAATAGAAATTTCCCAATCGCTCGCAACTACGGGAGCCAATCGTTATACCCTCCCCCACAAATCTAAACTGATTGACTTGCATAAAGAGTGTGTGTACTTGTACATATATATATATAAAGAGTAGGAATTTTTTATTGCCGATATAATGGGAAAAAAATTACTCCGACAGTTCGGTCAGGTAATAATTCAGGGATCAATATTATCCCGCATTTGTTTATTTATTTTTTTTTTCAACGAACGCTGGCCTTTTTTCGTAAATATCCACTCAACAATTTAACGACAAATGAGCGAATTCGAGGGAGACAATGAATTCTTGGCGGAGAATTTTTTTTTGTCAATTAAAAATATCAGAAAAAATTCGCGATTTATTTTTTACAATTCCAGGGCAATTTTTGGGAATAAAAAAAAAATTACATCAGTCATTTAATTGCCTCTAGCGTACGGCAAAACTCATTACTCGTTGATTATGGATTACAGATTGTTATAGTAATATCGTTAAATGTACTTGGAGTATGTGGAAGCAGGACTCGGAGTGTTTACACGAGATAGGGGTATATGGGGCTCGACGGAATGGATGGAGTTTATATAGTACACATCAGTATGAAAATCCATCCATCGTCTTTCGTTATCCAATTTCTCGCACGTCTACCCTCTTATATTCTCATCATAACATTTTATTTAGACATTGATTTCCCCTCCCCCCCCCGTCTCCCCCTCTCTTTTAACCCCGAAAAATGTGGAAAATTGCGAGCGCCAATTTGATATTGTCCAATTCACTTTGCCAAAGTTACTATCGATGTTTTTTTTTTGTTCTCTTTTTTTTATCACTCGCGAGAATTCTCTTGAGGCATGTTGAGAATTTTTTAATCTTCTCCCGTAATTACAGTTCAATCGAACGTGAAAATATTTCTCTTGCAGGAAAGTAGAGGAGAAAATTCGTCGATATACACGAGGGAAATCCATGGAACAGTCTTTTTATATATACGTATATAAAGGGAGATGGATATTTCGTTCGATATTATACGAAGTGCATGGCAAATCCATTACTGAAGCGAATAAGAATTCCTGTATTGACAGGTGTATATTTGAGGGGGGGGTTCTCTTATTAATAAGTCGGTAGGAATTTTTCAGAACCTTTTGGTGAGAAATAAAATTATTATCGCTATTGTTGAGGTGGAGAAACAAATTATCGCTTGACAATTGGCGTAAATATTTGGGGGGGGGGGCGGGGGAAAAAAAAATGATGGGAAAAATTTGCTCCATTCGCTCGAAAAAAAAAAGAAAAAAAAGCCACCGAACATTTGGGTTCATAAAAATCTCACTTAACCCAAAAAGCTCGGAGCTCTGATGAAACAATGCCGAATTTTCTGACCCGTTAAAACTCCCTTTTAGAACTTCTCACATTTTCATCTTATTTTCCCCCGGACCCACAAAGAGAAAAGAGAACAAAAGGAGGCGGAAAAAAAAAAGGAACGTAAGAAAGAAAAAACAAAAAAGAGAATAATACGGGAGCCTCTGTTACTCAGTTACTCCAGTAATGACGTCATCTGAACGGCTGTTTGGATAAGAACAGTTTGTGAAAAAGAAAATGCTTTTGTGGCTAGATACGGTTAAACGAGGTAAAGAAAATCTCCAGTAGACGTATAACCGGTGAGGGTTTTTTTTTTTTCTTAGCAAGCTCAGGTCTTGATGCCTCGCAAATCGCCGCAGATAGTCTACCCTTTATCATCATCTTATTCTCATTTTTTTCCCCCCCTTTTTTGCGAGAAATTAACGCCCCACCCCAGCGCAAATATCTTTTATAACGGAAAAATTGTAATGGGGGAAAAAAATCGCGAGTGCCAGCCCTCGGGGGTTTTTTTTATTTATTAGGAAGGTCTGAACTATAAAAGTTCTAACGGGGGGGATTTTTATATTATAAAATCTGAGGCCATGAGTGATTTATGAAAAATGCGGAATAAAACTATTTAGAATATATTTTATATTTTGGAGATAGCTAAGGAGGTAAATTACCTGAGGCGATAGAATTGTATTGTCCTCGAAGTGTATGTAAACATTGGGTGCTCGAGCGTGTCTAGCCCAGTCGACAATAATGTTTTGTTTTGGAAAGTGCCTGCCGGTTGAAACATTAAGGTCCGTTAGACGGACAGTGGGGCTCAGTATTCATACAGAATTCAAACGGAATTCAGTGTATATTCGGACGCTCCGATGGGAAGAGCGCGCGACCGGTACTCGGAGGGCCCTCGGTTCGTTTCCCGGCCTTCCACTTCCCCCTCCGATTCCAAAAGCCGTTTCGTGGGCAGTCGTCCCCGGGCGTGACGTGACGAAATTGATTTTTCTAATTGCAGTGGAATTAATTTTTTGATTTTGATCAAACCAAATTTCCGACGCGCGGGCATCATAACCGCTTGTCGGTAATTGGGGTTCACCAAAGTCGAGAAATTATTTTGGCTGTAATTAGGTTAATTGATTCGGTGAAATTGTGACGATCAGCTCTGGCTCTGGCTCTGGCTCTGCTGGTCCTTGGGATTATTTGTCTGGGGAGTTTTTTGCGCCTGAGCCAGGGGCTTTAATTCGTCAGTCAGCCTGGGGGATGCCTCGAGCTTTGCGGAGTTGTATTTCAATGAAATAATTTTTTTTCTCTTGAGTAATGAGAAACTGGAGAAGCCAGATACTGTCAGAGTTTTCGTTTATTATTAGTTGAGACTCCTGAGTTAGGAAGTGTTGCTCGGGAAGTTTGCTAATTGGGGGGATTCTTAGAAGGACTGAGTCGTGGAAAAATCGCGGATTTTGGGGACTTGAGGTGCTCTAGACTCGAGACCGGGTCTCGAGGATTAAATGTCGGCTTGGTATCGCCTGCAGACGAGGAATTAAATTCTCGAAAAGCTGAAAAAAGTGTTTAAAATATTTTTTTTACCCTCAACTGCGAATCTGGGGGCTCGCAATTAATTCAAATTCCCCTGATTAAATAACAAATGTACAATTATTATTACGATAATTGCAACCCTTTCCACGCATCGACGCATGCGCAATGCAGTGACGAGAAAGACCGAGGAGTGAAGAGGATGAACAAGCCGGCGGATGAACTCCACTGATGCTGGCGCTCCGTTCAGTCCACGCGGTGACGTTAGATCAGACGTACGTGAATCTAATAAATCTAGGAAGTGATATAAAATTCATTTGCCGAGCATTAAAGTCGTATTATTAAATAACAGTGAGTGATATTAATGAATGAGTGTTAAACAATTGATGACCAAGTCAATGGCGCCATAAACGATCGACGACTGTCAGCGCAACCGATTGGGTAAGTAAATAAATCATTTTTAATTGTTTATAATTTTTTGCCATTTTTTTTTCTTCTCCTGGCGACTGAAGGACTCGGCGAACTCGTCGAGGATGTTTTTTTGCGAGTTTAAAATTGAAAAAGCGAGCGAATAAGTCGATAAGTAAACAATAAGTTAATTAAGTTTGTTAATGGAATTATTTTGAGGGAAAAAAATTCTAGCAGTGGGGGGGAATATTGGGAACATTGTTTTTATTGTGAATATTGAGCTCGATTGTTTTTCTTGCGCGTACTGAGGATTTCCGATCAGGTCCAATGGTTATTTGCCAGTGACGGGGGGGGCTCTAGTCTCCCATTCGCTCGTGTATCGGCTCTCGGCATTGATAGCGACTCGGAGAATAAAGAGGAGGATGAGGAGGTTTGCTACGGGGGTGATTTGCCTTGATATGAGGTTTCGCCTGGATTGCACAGAGGAATACGGTGGCTGAATCAGACAACGATTTCTCTCATTCCAATGGCATCCTAGGGTGATCAAAGGCAAAAGTTTTCACTACTTACTTGATCAAATCGAGTCAATAAAATTATTCTAGCGATTGGATTTTTCAGTCGCCTGGCGTGTTCGTCGGCTCGTCGACGAATTAATCAGCCGATGAATTTCATTGGCTCATTATTTCCGCAAAAATACAAAATAACATTAATAAACACATTTTATTATTATCGAGGTTTCACGCGACCAGATTGATTTTTCACCTCACAGCCCAAATAATTCCTTAATTTTTATCAAATCCAATTTCCGACATGCCGTTATGATTCTGGCACGTCGGAAATTTTGTTTGATCGAAATCAAAAAATTATTTTGCCTGCAATTTGAAAAATCAATTCGCGTCAGGTGACGTCCTGGAAAGGCGGCTTATAAAACGGTTTTTTGGGATTGGACGGGGGGGAATGCGCTCCACATTTTTTATGGCAGGAGCGGGGAGGGGGAGGGGTTCGATGTCACTCAAAGCTCCGTGTCCATTCGGAACCCGATGCCACAGTGAGCGCGACTCGCAAAAGACCAACCGCCGCATGTAACAAACAATAATCTCTTTTTTCCCCGAAAGCTCGCGAAAAATTCGATTAATTTTTTTTTTTTTTCAATGGGAGCCTAAAAAAAGGGGAAATAATTGCGTTGAAAAATATACAGGCTGTCGTATTTTAGCCATTGTTTAGCCATTATCGCAGTGGGGAATACAAATTGTTTGGGATAAATTAATTGAGTCGACAAAGATCAGGTGGATCACGACTAGAACTCAATGCAATGGCCAATGGGACGCCATTCCCCGCCCTCATTACGCTCTACGACTTTCAGAGGAAAATTGAAAGGGACCAGTTACTCGGAGTTACTTGTGGGAGGACTTGTTTTTTTTTTCCCTCCCCTCGACGTATTCGATTTCATCCCTCATTCACATTATCATAACTTCCGAGGAAATTTTTCGGTTTTGTCAGGCAATTTCGTTCGTCTAATTTTCAATTTTTGATTTTTAATTCAGGCAGGGGGAGGCTATTAAAAAACTGTAGGAATTTTTGTCACGGGAATTTTAACGGGTAATTGGAACGGGAAGTTTTAGACTCAATGGGACCCAGAAAATTAGGTGGAGGGTATTTTTGAATTTTTAGGGGGATGATAAATATTATTTTCATCGCGCTGTGTCGGAAACGCAACTTTTCAGTCACGCGACGCGAAGCGGATTGTTTGTAATTCATGAAAAATGTGGTTTTTGTCACGTAGGGTTATATCACGAGCCGAAGGCGAGTGATATAAACCTCCCACTCGCCGAAAACCATTTTTTTTCACTTGTTACGAAATATACTATTTCATCACGCTGTGTCGAAAAAGTACTTTTCAGTCACTCGACGCGAAGCGGATTGTTCGTAACTCATGAAAAAAGTGGTTTTAGACTGGTCGGATTATATCACTCGTCAAAAACCATTTTTTTCGCGTCGAGTGACTGAAAAGTACTTTTTCGACACGTTGAGATAAAATAGTATATTTCGTAACAAGTGACAAAAAAAAATTTTTTTTCGCGAGTGGGAGGATTATATCACGAGCCGAAGGCAAAACCTCCCACTCGTCAAAAACCATTTTTCTTCACTCGTTACGAAATATACTATTATATATTTCAGGGGTAGAAAATTCATGAAAATTCAGATTTTACTGAATATTCAGGGTAACTCGGTACTGTATATTCATACTCCTCTAGGAATTGAAGTAGATTGAGGTATTTTCGTCTTTGCACTCCTCAAAATTCAAGAATTTCCCTGGATTCTCCGTGAGCCTTGAAATTTCATGGCTCCTTAACTGCCAATTGAAATTCAATGTGGCTCGGCTGAAAATTAATAGTCAACTATCCCTGAAATTTAATTTTCTTTTTCTACCAGTGCAGGGGGGGGGGGGGGTTGGGGGGGGTAATTCTCGAGATAACAGCGGACGAAGTAGGCATGAGGAATAATAGGCTTCCGGATGTGACAGAGTCAGCCGGAGATTCCCCGCGGAGTGGCTGATGAAAAGATGACATCAGAAAATACCCGAGACAGTCGAGGCTGAGGGGTGGGGGGGTAATCACATAAAAAATAGGGGTGAATTATGAAATGATCGTGAGAGGATTTTCATCCCCCCCCTCAAATCAAGAAGAGGAAGAGGGCGGAGGGCATGAGAAATAAAGACGGAAAGGGCCAGATAAGGGAAGACGCTTTTTCTCGGTTTGGGAAAGGGGAGGAGGAGTAGAAAAAAAATAAAAACGCGAAAACTAGAAAAAGTGGAGGGCGGAAAAAGGGAGGGATTGTTGCATGTGCGAGTGTGTAGAGTGAGCCCTGAAGACGCAGGCGTAAATACATCGGGGGATGATGAGGGGGGGGGGGAGGGCTAGGCAACGATCCCTCCCACTCGTCGGGAGGGCTCTCGGAGAGTGGAGGAAGGCCGCGCTGAGGAAATGCGAGGACCTCCGCGTTAAGGCACCGCAATAAACTTCACTCCGTGTGCACACTGTAGTGGGCAAAGAAAAGCAGCCCTTGGGTATGTGTGTGTGTATGTGTGTATTTCTTTTTCGCTGCCTCTTCTGTTTCAATTTTTAAAGTTTCTCTCTCGGCGAGTTCTCCTCATTTTTTCGAGTTACGATTTGATTGATTTTTTTCTTTCTGCGCGTTGGAAAAATATCTCTCATATCGCGGGGGCAAATTTATTTCAGCCGTCCTCGTATTTCTCATTATTCGCCGGATTTTTTCTGTCAGTCTTTGGTTTTTTTTTTTTTTTTTGCTTGCGAAGGGAAGCCTTGGAATCGGCCAAATTTACGCTGGGATTTTTTTGGGGGAAGGGTAATTAAATAGGGGCGACAATTTTTCGTCGCAGGGGCTTTAAATAAAGTCATTATTCTGTAAATTATTTATTGGAATGATTGAAAGTTCAATTATCCAGACAGTTTCGTAAATATTCGCGGCTTTTCGAAATTATTTTCGCGATCAGTCAAAAAAAAATTTTTTTAATCTAATGAATCATGTCTTGATAAATAGATATCAATTAGACCATTGATTATAAATTATACAGTTGCATTACAGTATATTTATTATAAAAAAAAATTTTTTATGTTAATTCTGTAGCGAAGTGGAAAAAAGACATAAGAGCATTTTCCATATTTTTCCAAAACCCGTATTATCTCAGTAAGGAGTAATATTAGGAGAAATTATCAAAAGAGTTTATTTGTTGCAAAATTGATGAGCTACAAAAATGGTCTTGTGACATAACTGCCTAAAACCACTCCTTCCTGACATAATCCGCGTTTTATAAAGATAGAAAAAATACACTTTATTATCCACTTGGTTTTTTAATATTTTGGGGATGAAAATAATTGTTTATAATTTTTTGACTTTCAATGGCGATCAGTTGATCTCGAAGTCGCAGGAAAATGTTGAAACTTGGGGGGGGGGGGGAGAAAAATAGGGGGAACAATAGTCTCGGTTTGAAAATGAATTCCTCTTGAGAAATGCAGCCATTAGGAGACCGGTAGCAGCGGTAGTGCTGGGGGTCACGATGGTTTGGATGCTTTTTACTTGGGTTTCCTTCACGGCAAATAAAGAAACTGAAGCGGAAGTTGTTTCTTCTCTCGTGATGAATACACGAGGATGAAAAAATAAATTGACCGAGGCCAAACGGCTGAAACTTTTCGGGTCTATCCGTTTTTTCTCCGCGTCTTCGCCTCCTCGAGCCACTTCCATTGCCTCCAATTGTTGAGGGTCTTCAGGTCCTTCGTCAGGATATTCAAATAGCCCCTAGAACACACGAGAGAAAACTATTGAGCTCTAATGAGACGAGCACTAGTCGTTTACATTTTCTGGGCAAACGCCGGACGCCCGTTCGCTTCGCAATTTTCTTTCGCCTCGACGAAATATAAAAAAGACCGGGGACGCCCTTGGGGGACGTCTTACGGTCTCTATTATAATTATTTTTATCGATTTTATTCCTCTCATTACATTGCGAACTAAATAATTAATGCAGAATTTTTTTTTCTCTTCACCTGAAATGATTTTCTTCCGCCAGTCGAGGCCTGTTATCAAAAGAATTTTTTTCCTCACATTTTCTTTTTTTTTTGCTATTTCGATTTACAAATAATATAATTATAATTTGCTAACCAAATGAGAGAGTCGCGTTGTAGTTTTTGGGTGATAAGATACTGTCGGTAAATGTTGAAAATGGAGGCGAACGTCTGGGAAGAAGAGAAATGGGATTCCGTCGTTCTAAACTCAACGGGGGGGAGGGGTTACTCAAGCCACCAGCTTTTCCATGCATATTCTAACTCATGTATTCTAAAACTGGGCCGGAATTATAAAAAAAAAAAATTATCTCTGCAAAAGAGAAAAGACTATCCACTTAATTATCTCATATATTTTATTAATTTTTTTTTTCCCGGTTAACCGTGGAAATCTACTCCAATTGTTGATAAGAAGAGCAAAATTTTTTTTTCTTCAATTTCTCTGTCATAATTTACTTGGACAATTTAAATATAGAAATCTATCGCACAGGAGGGCCACTGGGAGTGGTAAAATACTGGCGTATTATCATTTCTCTACACCCCCCGAAGAATTGTCCAAAAATTCCCAATAGGGAAAATACAATTTCGCGTACATTTCCTATGCACACGTTGCCTCCTTCATTTTATGTCTCGGGGCTCCACTTTCACTTCCACCCTCAAACAACTATAGACAGAATAGGGAGGGGTATTCTCATTCACTCTGGATTCTCATGTTTCTCATTTTGTGCTGTGTTGGGCTCTCAAAGGAATGCTTCTGTATATCCTTCTCTCTACTGAGCGCAAAATTGAGGGGAATGAAAATTCACCGCGACCTCCTCCAACACCTCCGCCCCCCGCCCTCTTCTCCCCATCACAACTATTGCCATTATAAATTTCCGTAAAAATCTCATTAAAATATTTTCGCTCAATTGAATTTTTTTCCTATTGACGCGAATTTTTTTTTTCTCTCCCGTCTATTTCTCTCCGTAGAGCGAGCAACAATTGATTTGTTGATTGAGTTGGCGTTGATTTTTCGAGAGACTAGTGTGAGAAACAATATTTTGCTTTACTGGATTTTTTTTCCCCAGTCAATGATGACAGAATCGATTATCGAGCATCGATTAATCGATAACAGTGGGGTAATCGATTAATCGATACAAGTAGGATAATCGATTAATCGATACAAGTGAGATAATCGACTAATCGATACAAGTGGGGTAATCGACTAATCGATAAAAGTGGGGTAATCGATTAATCGATACAACTGGGGTAATCGATAAAAGTGAGGTAATCGATTAGTCGAGGCATGTCAAATAATCGATTAATCGTATCTCGCAAGGTCGAGATGGAGGGGAATCGATCCTTAATCGCTTTCTCCTTTAGTATCGATAGATAAAAGATCGATTTATCGTCGATCGATAAAAGATCGATTTCGATATCTCGATGGGAAGCGATTATTTTGAAAATTCTCGTTCAGTAATACATACAGTTCAATGAAAAATGCCGGGATAATTAATTTTTTTAAACATAAACTAGGGAAAATATGAGTCTCCGGTTTTTAGGCGTTGGGGGAAAACTTTGGCAGTCAATTGGAATTCCCGCGAGTCAGTCGTCCGTTGAAATTTAGTGTAATGGTTAAAGCTCCTTATTATCCCGAGGGGGGGGGGGGGGGGAAACGTTGATCACGACGAGGGCTGGAAGGATGGGGCCAACTGGAAATAACCCCCAGAAGATTAAAACCCATTCTAGTCGACTATTTTTTTTTTCTTTCTTTTTATCGATAATAAAATGTCCCTTTTTTTTGTCGCTCGTGGCTGAGGATTTTCTTTTCATGGTTGGCAGTCAATTTTTTCAGGGCCAAATTATTTCTAGGGCTGGGCAATTAACAAATTCGTTAGCGGATAGTGGAGAGGGGATATATATCGAGCTCACCGCATATCCATTAATTTACCGTCTCTAACGAGTTCACTTTGTATCAATGGGATATGGAACATTGACAACCGCCTCCAGGCGTTATTGGAATCATGACTATAACAATATAAACCGACGAGATCAAATCTCTGAGCATATTTCGCAGCAATTTATTGAGATTTTTTTTTTTTTTTGAAATAACATTTCACCGGCTCGATTCGCGGATAATAAACCATTTCCATTTTTTCCATCATTTCTCAATTGTTTATACGTATTATTAACAAAAAAAAAAAATGTCAGTTGAGGGAGGCAGGCTTTGAGGGAAATTGCAGTGGATTTTTTTAAGTCAATAAATTTTTGTCGTTAAAAAATGGAAATTGTTCGGATGTTTTAGTGGAAAATTCATTTCAAGTTGGGAAATTGAGACATTTGAGGTGTTCACAATTCCCTCATTGCTCGGCAAATATTGCTTTATCCTCTCCATCGTATTATCTTTATTTACTCGAAACATTCGAGCGCCGGTAGGAGGCCAGAAATTTGTCGTTTTGGATATTAGATATTGGGTAAATACAGAGTTTAATTAACAACGTAAATCAATTAAATCTGAGTGGGGTTTATTCCAATTGGCAAACAGAGTTATGCAAATATATGGATTACAGTGGAAATGAAACAATGAATAAACATATCACATTCATTCGCATCAGCATCTGGATCTGGTTTCATTTAAAATCCACTCGCAAAATATGGGATGAATTATCTGGATATATAATTTTTTTTTTTTATAAAAATTTATTGCAGTGTAATTGCAGATATTGAATCAATATACGCGTGAATATTTCGGTACATGGAGATGGAATTTTCGGTAAAAATGAATGATTGATAATATTTGTCGATTGGCCGATGAAAATCAATTAGAGGTCCGATATTTTTCCCGAAGTAATTGGGGAAATTTGGGTCATTTTAACTGACGATTTCTCTCGGTTTATTCACTTTCCTGCCCACATGGATCGAAAGTGAGCATTCTAACCTCGCGTCGCCCGCTTAGAAACGCTCATTTTCGGCGCGGGTGGCAGAAAAATCGCCACGTGGGGAGGACTTGTCTACTTTTTCTCTCTAGGTGAAAAATATCAGATTTTATCTCTAGGGAGTAAAAGTATTTTTTGACACACGAGTACAAAGAATACTTCAACTGCCGTGAGGTACACGACATGTTATCCCTCAAGGACGAAAACCCGCGATTTAACCGAGCGAAGTGAGGTTAGAATCGCCGCTTTTCGTTCCTAGACATATAATTCACGATTTCTGTAGCGGCTCTTCATAAACCGCGGATTATCTCAGCAAGGATTGGTTTTAGGAGATAATGTCACAAGACGATCTTTGTAGCTGATCAATTTTGCAATAAAAAATTCTTCTGACAATTTCTCCTAACATCATTCCTTTCCGAGATAACAGGGCTTTTGAAAAAATATGTAAAACCCACTCACCCCATTTTACCACTTCGCTACCGATTTCGAATGTCTACAATTTATCCATGCAAATATTTCTTTAAAAAAATATATTTACACATCAACAATAGTCACATGCGGTAGCAATAGCAATAAAAAAAAAATCAGGAATATTATTTCGGCCCCCAGTACAACTAACGAAAGTGCGGCAGATTATTATTTTTTTCCTCAACCACATCAAAGAGCAATATAATTCTCCTCATAATTGCATACATTATCACAATGTTTACCGCTTTTCATCAAGACCGGATGGTTGAGAAACCTCTTAAGCATCCGAAAAACATAGCGTGAGCTTTCAACCCGGGGTATTTTCCGTTTCGCAGTTTGTAACAACGGTATTTCATTCACTTGAGCTTGCAGTCCCCGCGAATAGTCCGACGAGAATGGGGAGAAGTTGAGGAGGGGGCGGGGGGCGGTCAGGGGGAATGGGAAAATGCTCGTAAATAACATCTCCAATACGCGTTTTGCTCTGTGAAACGATTTCCTGAAGAATCTCCCGCTGGCATGTAATTATAAATCTCTTTGAATTCTGTCATACTATTTCATGTCCCACCAGATTCGAGCCAACCAATTTTCACTCAATATTTCCATTACATTTCGCATTATATCCACCGATTAAAGTGGCTCAATGCAGTGGCACTCAATTCAATATTTCGCCGGGCGAGAAGAAATTTTTTTAGTCCAATAAAAAATTTGAAAATTCATTTATCCAACGGCAGAAGAGGATTTGTTCGATTGACCGTCGGAAAAGGTTCGGCGGTTTTAATTAAATTGCGAGAAGGGTAAGACCGTATGGGGATGAAAATAAAAAGGGAGAGGAGGTGAAGCAAAAAATCAAGAAACAAAGCGAAATAAAAAAAAGAATAGTTGAAAAGTGAAGTAGGAAACCACTCGGAAAGTGCGCGACTCTTGGAACGATCTGCCAATTCTTTTCGATTTATTTTTCTTCTCCTTCGAGCTCTTTTTTTCCTCATCCCTTGTTTCAACTCTCTCTCTCTCTCTCTTCGCTGGTCCCCCGTTCCTCTTTCCCTTGACTCATATCACTCTCGAGGAATCCCTGCAAGGGATTACAAGCGTTCGGGAAATATTTCGTGTACTTTTACCGCGAGTTTTTAATAAAAGTTCGAGTGCCTCGAGTCGGTTGGCAGAACATCCCCTCTCGGATTCTATCGATAAAAAGGCAGATTTTTTTTTTTCGACAGAGTCAAAAAGAGACAACTGGCCGAATCAGATGTATCCACAGAGTCGATTTGCTGGGCTTTGAGAATGAAAAAAAAAATCGGTGAAATAATAAAGGAAAAATGGGGGAAAAAACTTTTTCCTCTCTATGATTTTTTTCACTCTTCACGCGCACGCAGTTCTTTTCATGTAAACCGCTAGATTTTATTGTCCCACTTTCTCTACCGCTATCATCAAGTGATTTTTACCTCCCCATCGGCCATTTCTATTTCAACTTTTTCCCAATCGAGAAGGGAAAAACTAAAATGCTCTGCACGCGTGAAAACTACCAATAAAAAAGCCCCATCGAAATTTCCGGTGAATTCTTTCGGAAGTTCCCAGAAATTCAATAAAAATTCTCTGGGCTTTCTATTCCCGTCGACAATTGTTATCCTTTCAATTTTTCCCTGATTTGAATTTACCCGGGAGGAGCACTTTTTCGCCGTCAAACTCGGCATTAAAACTTCGGGTGGATGAATGAGAAGGGGAAAAAAAAAAGCAATCAAGAAAATAGAATTAACGTGCGAACACTTTTTACCTCTTGACGTTCATCTTCCTATGATTTTTTTTAGTGAGCGCCACCTGGAGTGACCCCAGCTGGTGCTGTCATATCCGGTATACGGTCAAACTCTCCTTCATTCCTCTATTTTTCCTCTTCTCTTATTTCATACCAACTCTTTTTTGCCATTCGCTTTAGAACAATATATACCCATCACCGAATGTCTGCACAGGCGAAAAAAAAAATATTTACACTTCAGGAATTACGAAGTAAAAAATCTAAAATTAACTGAAGTGAAATTACGGGGATCCCCCACTCCATTTGCGGTACGAGGGGCTCCCTCCCTCCCCAACCACGTCGCGAGGTCCAGACGCTCCTGGTGACGTGTTCTCCAATAATTCTGGGGGCCTGGACTCCCGTTCGACGCACTCCGAAAGATTAAAAATCCCACGCCTCGGCCCGGGCTCGAACCCGCGCCGTCCGAGTTCCGTCGTCCGGCCGTGCGCGTCAAACGCGTCGGCCGCCGCAATTTCTACTGAAGGATTTCTCGCAGTCTATAAATGTACTTGGAGTGCAGCGTTCGTAGTTCGGGTGGCGTATATTTCAAATATTTTTTTTATGAAGAGGAGGTGTTGTCGGGTGAATAACTCCCTTCGCAACTCACAATACTCATATACTTCGAGGGTACTTAAAAGTCAATGCCGCGTCTTCCCCATCAGGATCAGCGTTACGCGCGTCACGTTCAGTTATAGTACTTGCGGCTGGGCTCATAGAATGACATCCCATGCATACCAATGACTCGCGCTATTTTCACTCTGATGAGGTATCTTTATCGAGTATAACCTCCATATTTGAGGGGATAATAAAACCCATTAGAAGCATCAATTACTCCCCTTAAAGTATTTTATTCCTCAATTATTTCGCATGAGAGAATGGAAGGCGCGCTGCGCGCATTCTCAGACCTACCGTTCGAAATGGTGTTCTTAATTAATGGTATTTTTTATTGCTACCGCGTGTGGCTATTGTTGTTGTGAAAAAATATATTTTTTTTAGAAATATTTGCATGAATGAATTGTAGACATTTTACATATTTTTTCAAAACCCGTATTATCTCGGGAAGGATTGATGTCAGGAGAAATTGTCAGAGGAATTTTTTATCGCAAAATTGATCAGCTACAAAGATGGTCTTGTGACATTATCTCCTAAAACCACTCCTTGCTGAGATAATCCGCGGTTTATGAAGAGTCGCTACAGAAATCGTGGATTATATGTCTAGGAATGAAAAGCGGCGATTCTAACCTCACTTGGCTCGGTTAAATTGCGGGTTTTAGTCCTTGAGGGATAACATGTCGTGTACCTCGCGGCAGTAAAAGTATTCTTTGTACTCATGTGTCAAAAAATACTTTTACTCCCTAGAGATAAAATCTGATATTTTTCACCTAGGGAGGAAAAGTAGACAAGTCCTCCCCACGCGCAAAATTACGACCCGAGGCGGAGGGTTGTCAGCGCTTGGGGAATCCTCATCGGATTCTCCTCCCGGGGGTTGAATGAGATTTTTCTGCCGAAATCGACGCGAGAGGGTGTGTTAGAATGCTCACTTTCGGGTCATGTGGGCGGGAAATTCAAATTATTCTCTCGTTTTTTTTTTCTCCACTCGATTAAAATTTTCCGGTCACTTTTAATGAATCCGCAGTGAGTATTTGGAGGCCGCAAAAAATTCCTGACTCAAAGAGTATGAGAAAATCTGCTTAAATGAGTCATGAATAATTTCCGCGATTCAGACTTTAATTTAAATTTATTCCCTCGACATTCATTCGAAGTTTCCATCAATTCATCCACTCACACTTTCCAATGAGTGCAACGAGAAGTGAGATATCTAATTAAAGTACGACAATGACTGGTATTCGGTGAGATCCAGGAGTGAGTGAGATATATAGGGCGCGATGAATTCAATTTTTCTCCTCTTTCCTTCCATTTAAATTTCTATCCCCAATTAACTTGAGTTTTGCGAGAGCGGGCCATCGAGCCCTCCAATTATCGGATCGTTCGAAATCTATAAAAATTGAGGATCGATTTTTGTAATCGGATTTTGTCCTTTCAATCCCGAAATATTGATCCTCAGCGATTTAATTCTAGAAAAAAAAATATATATCTCAGAGTAATTGCATCTCATGAATTCTAAAAAGTCAGAATAAGTAAATCAAGTGAGGGAGAGATAGAAAAAAAATTTTCTCTGTACTTAAAAATTTTTTATTTTATTTTTTTCGTCCAATTTCTTTTTTTTTTTTTTTTACTGACATCGGATTTAAAAAAACGCGTGAATTCCCGCATTTTTTATTTCCCGAAACACCCATACCGCGGGACAATAAAAAACTTTGTCGCGTGAATTTTTCGGAAAATAAACGAGTGGAGAAAAAAAATGTTTTCCAAAGTTTTAGATAAAAAAAAAAAATTCAAAGTTTGGTTGAGCATTCTCCCAGTGGGATTATCCGAGAAGCCTCGCGAAAATTAGGAAACTAAGTTGGAGGTATGTAGAGCGGGACAATTTTTCGATTATGTATTAATACATACGCGGTATATAGAGTAAAATATTTTTCAAATAGTCGAAAGTTAAATGAGTACCCGAGGGTACGAGAAGTCTCGATATTTTCATCCTCACCTCTCACCTGTTTTTTTTTCTCGTGTAAAAACTTGAATAATTGGAAATTGAGAATTCGCGATTTTCGGTCGGATACTCCGTAAAGAGAGGGACATATTTTGCGGAGGCGAACGGCAGTTGGCAATTCACGACCGATAAAGCCATTCAAGCTCAGTGGGCTCCCCGAAAATGACACAAAAGGTGATCGTCGTCTTCTTTTTGGCCCGATCCTCCCTTTCTCCCTCTAATTTTCGCAGATTTTTTTTCTCCCTCCCGACTGGCAGATTGAGCCAGAGTCCGATGAGAGTGCACTCCATTCTAATGCCTCCCCCTATTTTTGACTGAATTGTTTTTGACTCGGCAACAATGGAGAAGAAAAAAAATTATTTCAATCCAGTGGCAGAAAAAAAATCCTTGAAATTCCAGGGGTAGACGTGCATTTTAGTCGAACGTCTGATTCGATTTCAGCGCGAGTAACGTCGATTTGAGGGATATAAAGTAGAGGACGGCCAGACGAGCCGAGGAGAGGAGATGAGAATGGTGGATGGAGGAGTTAAAATGGAAAGGGTGTAGACATATCGAGTGTGCAGTGATTGGTGCTGGACTCGGGTAGATAAGGAATAAGGAGGAATATCCTTGGAGGTGAGCCAAGTCTACTGTCGGCCTCTCTATTCCATTGGATAGAGACAGCCGCACTCACGCTCACCCCCCCCCCCCCCCCCCCCCCCCCCCCCCCCCCCCCCTGTCTTAAAAGTGTAACACACGTTTTTGGATAAAGTGGAAATTCCAATTGTTGAAAACCTATGGATCTTTTTCTCCCCCTCCCCGGCCTCGATCTCCTCCTCTCGTGCTCTCGTAACTGGACCAATTCCCATGGCCAAATGCCAGTGAGCAGGCTTTTATACGGTCGTTGGTTAATTCTGTTTGACAATTTTTGGGTAATGAAAGGATTCCAGTGTACATTCTAGGCTAATCCATTTGGAATTCAAGAAGCGGCGGATTTCTTCGGCATTCTATATTCATTGAAATTTTTCGTTGTAAGTGGCTCATTAATTTTTGCGACACGAATTACGTTTGGTGGACAGGAATTAATTACTACGCGCAAGGAAAGTTAGGCGACAATTACGCTCAAAAGTTCGAGTAAATTACATCCGAAATTCATGGGTTTACGCTTGTCTAACTGTAATTGAGACCTTGAGCGTAAAATTTGCTGCGGGGGCATTAATTAGGATTTTTATGGTGGGGAAAAAAATTAGTAGACGTTATATTAGCGGGAATTTAAAATTACGCTCAGTAAAACGTAAATTACGCTCAGTAAATGCAAATTACGCCCAGTAAAACGTAAATTACACTCGATCAAACGTAGATTATGCTCAGTAAAACAAGTTACGCTCAGTAAAACGTAGATTGTGTACGGTAAATGTCAATTACGTGCAGTAAAACGTAAATTACGCTCAGTAAATGTAAATCGCGCCCAGTAAAACAAGTTACGCTCAGTAAAACGTAAACTACGCTCAGTAAAACTTAGATTATCCACGCTAAATGTCAATTACGTGCAGTAAAACGTAAATTACGTTCAGTCCTCTAAAAAAGTCGTTCCTCGATAGAAAAAAAATCCAGTAAAATTACGTAAATGAAAAAAAAATCCAGTAAAATTACTTGAAACAAGTGCGGAATTTTCCTGTCCCCCGAAAAAACTTTGGCACTTGTGAAAAGTGTTTCTCATACCTCCTGAAAGTACTTCTTTGTGTGTGATTTTTTTTTTTTTTGCGTCTATTCTATTTGTTAGAACCTCGGCGACATTTCACCGTTGCAGTACAAACAAAAGATGAAGTGTCCCAGTGGCCCGTGAGGCAGGTCATCCCTTTCTCCTTCCTCTCGGTCTCAAACATTCTATACTACATCCTCAGCTCGTCCTTCACC